>JAVTVY010013423.1:0-53021 GCA_036873755.1 Hanleya hanleyi
AATGCAAGAAATCACTGGGAAGAATATTTTGGATAGGGTGAGGGAAAGAATTGGTGAGAAAGGTGGAAGGCATATACCATCAAACAGGATAAGAGAAATTAGTGGTATTGAACAAAGGGAGGTGAATAATGAACATATGCATAATCAAACTAGCCCAAATCATTTGGCACAGTCTTGGGGGATCAATGTCTCAGATGTATGTGAGGTTAGTAGAGATATATGGGTATCTAGGGAAACGGTCGAGGGGGAGAAGAAAGACAGGAGAGCTGAGGCGAACAGAGCAGTGGGAGAGAGGGATGGAATAGTTATACAGGGGAACGACAGAGGGGAACCCGTGGCGAACATCAGAAATATGGAGAATGATGTCACAGGAGTAGAAAGAGGGGTGGAGATCTCAAATATAGATGAGAGTATACACATGTGCCCGGTGGGAGATGCAGTAGGGATCCAGGAGGGGCACGATATTGGACGAAGTTTGTATGCACAGGAAATGGGTACGCATATGCATTCAAGGGAAGAAAATACAAGATGTAAGGTGGTGGCTGTAGTAGGGGATTCTATTGTCCAACCAATACGACAAGGGCTACAAGCTATGCTTGGAAACGACTGCAATGTACGGGTGAACAGCTTGTCTGGGTTCAATGTTGAACAGATACGTGCGAACCTCCAACAGCTAGTGGATAAGTTAGTGGGAGAGGATGAGTTATCTTGTCTAGTGTTTCATGCCGGGACAAACTATGTCAAAAATGGGACAGTAGCAAAAGAATATATAACGAGAGAAACATGGGAGTTAATGAAACTGGCCGAGGAACTATATGGGGAATTACCAAGAGTAATATCCGGGATACTGCCGAGAACGCGGGATGGGGATGCCACCAATTGTTTGATAAATCAGTTGAATGCGGACTTAGAAAGTGCAGCGAAAGAAATGGGATGGGGTTTCTGTGAACATAGGTTCTTTTGGAAAGATGGAAGTCCTGTCAGAGAGAGAGGGAGATTTAAGGATGGATTACACTTAGATGTAGGTGCAGATGGACTGGTTTATTTTGTCAGGGAGCTGGCTTGTGCAATTGAAATGGAAACAACCTCCAGGGTGCATTTAAACTAGATCAGGGCCCTGGGAGGGAGGGTGGGGAGATGAGTAAGATAAGAAAAAGGAGGTATGGTAGAACAAGAAGGGCCCGGAGGAGGAAATCTAGGACATGCTGGACAATGGGTTTTGTAAACATAAATGGGATTGGGAAGATTGATCAGGTAGCAGGTTTATATGGAAAATTAGGAGAAGTATGTGAGATTGCAGACACTGCAAATCTAGATGTAGTTGGCATGGCTGAAACCCACTTGTGTAAAGGGTCAGCGAAACTGGATGGGTTAATGGCGGGTTACAGGTTATTTGAGGGCAGGAGGACGAAGGGGGATAAGCGAGGGGGTGGTGTAGCAGTGGCGGTAAAAAAGAAAAGACAGGGGTATGAGATAACGATGGAAGATATGGGGTTAGGCAAGGAAGGAGAGGAATGGGGTGAAATTATCAATGAAATACTGTGGGTATCCGGGGATTTTGGTGGGAAATACGCAGTGGGGGTGATGTATGCAGCAGAGCAAGATGTGGAGAGATCTTGGAATGATCGACTCTATGATTTAGTAACAGCACAAATTGCAAGATTGGAAGAAATGGGGTATAGTATCATTTTGTTGGGTGATTTGAATGGACATATAGGGAACAAAGTGGGAGAGGGGATTCCGGGTAACAAAGCAGGTAAGAATTTGAATGGGAAAAGAATATTGGACCTCGAAGCAAGTCAGAAACTATACATTGTAAATAGATCAGTAGTATACAAGGCGAAAATTGAGTCGATAGCGCTTCACTGCGCATGCGTAGAACCTGTTATGACGTCACAATTGGTTGTGTGCGCATGCGTGTGTGGTGGGTGGTGGGTACAAGATGGCGGTGTGTGTGGATGGTGGGTGGTGGGTACAAGATGGCGGCGTGTGTGGTGGGTGGTGGGTACAAGATGGCGGCGTGTGTGGTGGGTGGTGGGTACAAGATGGCGGCGTGTGTGGTGGGACCAAAATGGCGGCGTGTGTGGTGGGTGGTGGGTACAAGATGGCGGCGTGTGTGTGTGTGTGTGTGTGGTGGGTGGTGGGTACAAGATATGACGGCGTGTGTGTGTGTGTGTGTGTGGTGGGTGGTGGGTACAAGATGGCGGCGTGTGCGTGTGTGTGTGTGTGTGTATGTGGTGGGTGGTGGGTACAAGATGGCGGCGTGTGTGTGTGTGTGTGTGTGGTGGGTGGTGGGTACAAGATGGCGGCGTGTGTGTGTGTGTGTGTGGTGGGTGGTGGGTACAAGATGGCGGCGTGTGTGGATTGGTGTGGTGGTGGGTCAAGATGGCGGCATGTGGTGGGTGCTGGGACCAAGATGGCGGCGTGTGGGTGGTGGGTGCTGGGACCAAGATGGCGGATTGTAGAAAAACGTATAAAAGGAGTCGATTTTTAGGGTAGGGGAGTATTCATTGCACTACTTTTGCGGAGCACTGTGACTTACCTCACCTGACCAGCCTCCCAGCCTGTCTACCTGCCTGCCTGCCTGGTTGCTTCACCTCTAGTCAGTCATCCAGCCAGCTTGCCTGTTTTGTATGAGCTGTGAACCTTTTACTTTTTTCACTTTTACCAGTGCAAATTCACCAGACTTTTACACCGTAGCAGTTGCTCATCAGCCTGAGCCCATAGTCATGGAGTCAGTCGACCTAGTTACGCTTCGAAAGAACCGTGTTCGCCTCGTTGATGAGATGGAGCATGTGCCTGATCTATGTGATTTCCTTATGCAGGAAAACATACTCCTGAAACAGGGTGTCGAAGATATCATGGCGGAGAACACCGCTTCACGACAAAACAGAGCTCTCATCGACGGTCTACTGCGCTGTGGCCCCAATGCATTTCCAGCCTTCGTGGAGGGGTTGAAGATCACGAGAAATGACGAACTGGCAGAGCTACTTGAAGCCGACGACGTTATACAAGATGATGATGATATCTTAGTGATGGATACTACCGAAGAGCGTACAGCTAGCAAACGTACGCACACCACTACCCCAGAGAGTACACCTGCTAAACGCGCTGGACGACCCAAACGCCCTCGACTAACACCGTTAGAAATACCTGTGGTTGAGCAGCCAGTAGTACCCCAGCAAGTGAAACAAGAGGTAGAACTTCCTATGTCTGTCCAGGAGAGCAATAACATTATTCAAGAGGCCTATCAGGCAGCTCACACCGACATTTGGGAGCTCTCACCCTATTTAACAGTGAGTGTGAAAGACGAAGAAGTGCATTTTAACGCAGCGGGCTTTAACGACAGACCCGGTAAGCATATTGCCTTGACCTACGCTTCCTGGCAAAAACTGGAGACCCTTGATTACGCCATCGATGCGGTTATTCGTGACCAGGGGAGTCACGAAGCGAAATTTCATGTGGGTGACGACATCTTTGTGAGCTGTGCTTATTTCAACGACCAGCTCCTGGTGCATATTCGTAAATGGCGAAGGCGGTTAGATACGCAAGAGCTTGTTGCTTGTCCTCAGGGTGTCACTTTGAAATTAACGGCGTGGCGGAAGTTGCAGAGTCTTGCAAGTGCAATTCGTCAATCTCTGGCCTACCAGGTGTCTCACTATATTTATCAGAAGTACATCGACACAGTCCTGGATCTCATCAGACCTCAAATTCCCGAGGACACTAGTGTACCCTCATTCGCACTGATCACTGAAGCACTACAGACCGTGACGGAGAGGCAAATTGCCCGGGCAGTAGAAGCGGCCTGCCCTCCCAAAATTCCACGTGAAGAGATTATTACGTACATATACGTGCACCAGGGCCGGAAAGATGATGATGAATTCAAACAAGTCTTGTTGGTGAACTATTGAGAACAAGTGTTGAAAAACATTTACCATACACATTCATTGAAGTGGCTTGAGAGCGTATAATTGTATTAAAAAATTCAGAGTTTTTTACTGTTAATTGTATTAAAAAATTCAATACTCAGATATAATTGTATTAAAATTCAATACCCTTGTGAATACGTTCATTCTATTTGTGTTAATAAAAATAGTAGAAAATTAAAAAAATGCTTAGTGTTCATTCTTTCTTTTTTTAAATTTTTTGAAATTATTGAAAAAAATAAAAATTATTGAAAAAAAGGATTATTTCAACCCCACACCCAGTCCATTAGATGCCCCTTCATGAATGCTTCACATTGATACCTCACTCGACCCCATCGGTCCACTAGGGGCTCTCCTAGCTCCAAAAAGGCTATTTTCATACCCTTTGGCCGCCGCGCATGCGCAGAATCACCCTAATTCAACCCCACACCCAGCCCATCAAATGCCCCTTCACATAAGCTTCACATTGATACCTTACTCGACCCCATTGGTCCACTAGGGGCTCTCCTAGCTCCAAAAAGGCTATTTTCATACCCTTCGGCCGCCGCGCATGCGCAGAAGGCCGATAGTTCAACCTCACACCCAGCCCATCAGATGCCCCTTCACATAAGCTTCACTTTGATACCTTACTCGACCCCATTGGTCCACTAGGGGCTCTCCTAGCTCCAAAAAGGCTATTTTCATACCCTTCGGCCGCCGCGCATGCGCAGAATGCCGATAGTTCAACCCCACATCCAACCCATTAGATGCTCCTTCACCTAACCTTCAATTTGATACCTCACTCGACCCCATTTAAAAAAAAAAAAATTTTGGCTATCCCCTAGCTCCAAAACGTCTATTTCCATACCTTTCGGCCACCGCGCATGCGCACAATGCCGATAGTTCAATCCCACACCCAGCCCATTAAATGCCCCTTCACATAAGCTTCAATTTGATACCTCACTCGACCCCATGGGTCCATTTTTAAAGAAAAAATTTGGGCTATTCCATCAACCTTGCTTACCCCTTGGCCCCCCCCTCCAATTTTCCCTTTTCACCCTTTTCTTTCAATAATTTCAATTTTTAATTGTTAAAAAAACATAGAAAATGAAAAAGATTTTTTTTGGCTCCATGAATCTTTTTTTCCTTTTTTAGTAAATTTAAAAAAAAAATTTTTTGGCTATTCCATTTCCCTCCCCCCTCCCCTTGTCCCCCCCCACTCCAATTTTCCCCTTTTTTTTCAATAATTTCAAAAAAATGTACCAAAAATTTAAAAAAAAAAAATTCTTTGGGGAAAGGATGATGGGAGTTGGTGTTAATTTTTGTGCTTTTTTGATAGAAGTTCCCACTTCCGGAAAGATGGGTTGGCCCTGAAAAGGGCCTTTGAAAGTGTTACACGACACTTATGCGCGGTATATTCTCTTTATACCACCTATATGCTTCCTGCATATGGGGCATTTTATTTTGAGATTTTCCTCCCCGGCGTCAACGCAGCGGCACATGGCTCCTTCACACGACAGTGTGACCCAACAATCTTTGCACAGGCACAGATGTCCACACGGTAGTACAGCGTACTGGTTCTCCTCATCGGTACAGATACTACATCGTGTTTTTTTTTCTTCTATATGTCGTTCTTTCTTCTGTCTGGAAATCTCCGCCTCCATTCCATTCATTGTCATCTCCATTCCAGTCATGGCTTCCCGCATGGTGTTAATCACTTCGTTGAGGCGGGATACCTCGGCTTCGTGTTGGCATCGTTGTGGTGGAGTTTCTGCAGCCGAAGTGGTTATAGTTTCCGTAGGCAACGTTGTTGTTGTAATTGGCGGTGTATTCTTATTTAACCATGGAAGCTCGCCGTCTTGTTCCCCATCCGTGATATCATTGTCCTCGTTTTCTTCTTCAATGGCCTCCATCCTGTTAATTTCTTCGTCCTGTTGTTGACTTAGCATTTGCAACCGTCTATCCTCTTCTGCTCTTATATTTCGCCGGAGTTCTCCCGCAAGTTCTTCTGTACTGCGTCTTAACGTGGTTTCGTCTTCAAGAACCCTCTGAAAACTTGTGATTATCGTCATTCCTCCTCCTTCCTCTTCACTGCTAACCATCTCTCTGTGTTCTGTAGCAGCATCATGTCTTGGATCTCTCGCAGGGTGGTGGGTGAACAGGGGTCGTCTTCTTGAACTCATAATTGTATTTGTGAATAAATGTCAATATACCACACGTTATTTATAGTCTACACGGCTTGTGGGTGGTGGGTACAAGATGGCGGTATGTGTGTGGGTGGTGGGTACAAGATGGCGGCCTGTGGGTGGTGGGTACAAGATGGCGGCCTGTGGGTGTGAGTGAGTGCAAGATTATGGTATTTGCTAAAAAATGGTGTGTTTTATTTTTCCCAAAGTTTTTATTTTTTCTAAAGTTTTATTTCGATAAACCTGCTGGAATTTTCAGGGTAATATGATAATATTGTAAGCTGTACTCTGGATGTGTTTTTAGTCAGGAAAACCGATTTATTTCCCAGTGTACGGTGTTTTTCTCACTACTGTACCATAATCTTATGGGTTTAAAATGGCTAAAATTCTTAAAAATAACGACATAGTCGAGCGGTAGGTTGGTAAATTTTTTAAAATATTACACTATGAATTGGCTGAGTTTAATTGGAAATAAAATGTATACGGGCCCTGATTTATTGTCAAAATGACAGCCGTTGATAATTGTAAAAGAAACACACACACACAGATTTTCGCAGCGTCCGTGGTAGCAGACGACAGAGTGTTGTCGCTACCGTCCGCGCTTTTACATTTATAAATAGTACGCATTTTTTTTTCAGGCATTCACAATTAGCCTCAGTGCCCAGTCATGCAGCCAATTTGTTGAAATCATGAATATTGACAAATCAGATTTCATCCCAAATGATGATGTACCACTGCTCGGCGACGTCATTAATTTGGAACATGACCAACCCTGGTTGGAGGCGATAATCAAAGATTTATTTTCACCTGAACCCGGGAATTATCCTCCTAAAGTCCATTGTCAAGACCCCCCGGAAACATCGCAGTTGAGTAACTTCTTCGCCTTAACAGCTACACCGGATGTTGACGAATACCAATGTTTTGACGATATAGACTGCATGTTAGACAGTCTGTTGACACCACAAGCTAAAGAAAAAAAAAAGCCGATGGAGAAATGGCACCAGAAAGCAGAAGCCAAACAACAGACACTTCAGATACTTCAGACCAAAATGAGCAGCCGGAAAACAGGGGAGACTTAAACACCATAGTACCCCAAAGGAAAGATTCCAGAACAAAGAAGACAGACTACAGAAAGAATAGAAAAGATGTGAGGACCGCTAGACATCGGCAAGATGTGAGAAAAATGCGCAAGGATGTGAGAACAAACAGGGTCAGAGACAGGAACATAAGCCAAATGAAGACGAGATCCATTATGTTTGGTCCATAGCAACAACAACACTGGGGTCCAAAACAGAACGTCAAAGAGACTTATATTTATCCTGTGTGGAATGCCCGAACCAATTTGCAAAATTTGCCATCTTTCCATGTGGGCACCAGGCTTTATGTGAAACGTGTATCCATCGTTTCGCCCAGATTCCGACGTGCGCAGAATCCAACAGGCCCCGAGTGTGTGAATTACTGCCCTTGACATGCCCCGTCTGTGATGAAAGAAGACAGCGTCAACAACCCCTGTCAACAATGTAATTTATTACATATCCCAACGGTTATTTTAATAACCACCCTAAAAATTAAAAACAGATTCCCACCTATCCCTGTGCTATAAATTTCAACCCGTTATTATTCGGGTTGTAATATATTAAAATAAAAAAATAAATGTCCGTTATTGTTCGGACATATATTAAAATAAAAAAATAAATGTCCGTTATTGTTCGGACAATTAATTAATGGGGGGAGAGAAAAAATTCTGTGTTTTTAATAGAGAGATTAGTCCTCACAAGGACTCTTTGATATCGGCCAGGGATTGTTTATTTTTTGGTGATGCATTGCTAATAAAAAAATAATGGGATGGGGGTGTATGCTTTGAAATTGATGTGCCAGTTAGAAGCCCTCTTTCGAAGGATTGGTCGTTCTGAAAAGAACGTTTATTATTTTTTCTCCCTGTTTTTATTCAGGGTGGGGAGTAGCTTACTCCCCCAGCTGGCTGATCGAGAAATACCGGTAGGGTGAGATGCCATCTTCGCCGACGTCTGGGGTGATGGAATGCCCGTTGACGAAAATAGCAGCGGCGACAGTGGGTGGGGGTTGTTCGAAGATGATAAGGGGCTCCTCACTGTCGTCTTCCTGCAGGGAGGAGGGCAGGTCTTCAAGCGGGAAGGGCGATGGTAGTAAATTCCCTTCCTCTTCCTCCTCCCTGGGCGCTGTTGCTGCCGGTGGTGACGGGTTAATCCAGATGATCTCTTCGCCATTCACGTTTTCGAATGTGAATGGCTGGGGTGCTGTTGGCTGGAGCATTGTCGTCGGAGGAGGGGTGGTTTCTTGTTCCATCACCCGCTGTAAGAGGTGGAACCACCCCTCCTCGTTGATCGTGGTGTTCACAGCGTTTAATAAATTTCGCACGTTGGTGGCCGTGGTGCTGTGCGTTGTTTCTCCGTTGGTTAACATGGCTTGCCATCCGGCAAATTCGTCCGCCCAGAATTCCCGGATCGCCCGCTTCATGGCTCGTTTCTTTCGCCTCGATAAAGTCTTCCCTATGGGCTTGGTTGTAGACATCTTCCCTATGGGCTTGGTTGTACGTTGATTCTCTTGTGACATGTTGTTCGTATCTGTAAAAATTTTCGAATGGGCCGATGAATTTGGCCGCAATATATATAGACAGCGCGCGGACCCCCGCGAAATCGTTCGGCTTGTGTAAATATCTGGAGGCCTTGAAATTCGGCGTGTGTTTCTTTTTCATTTATAAAAGGCTGTGTTTTGACAATAAAATGTCAGTGCCGTATATATTTTATTTCCAATTGAACTCAGATAATTCATGGTATAGTATGTAAAATTTTAGCTCCCTAGCGCTCGACTATATTGTTATTGTATGATTTTTAGTGAATTTTACACGCCTAATGCGAAAGTACGATAGTACCAAAAACTCCGTACATTGAAAATAAATTAATTTTCCTGGCTAAAAATATATGAAGATTATCACTTACAACCTTATACTAGCTCGGTGAAAATTCCAGCGCGTTTATCCAAAGAGAACTGTAGAAAATTATAAAAATAGAGCCTTCATTTCACGGCAAGAAAACACAATCTGCGCAATTCCCATTCATTTTGGCGCGGTGTTTCCAACACGGATATCGGCTTGAAAAGGGCCCGCCGGGTAATCTGTTAATAAACCAATACACAGAAATGCATGATGATAATGGATTCGGTTTAAAAGAGGCCGGCCGGGTAATCTGTTAATAACCAATACATCGGTAAAAGCGTTTTGCACACCATTTTCAATGTTGTCTTCTCTCCTATCTGAGAGCATTAGGGATTGTTCGGGTAATTATGAGGACTTGATATACGATGCCAGCAATGATATTATTTTATTTTTATCATGTTAATTATTCAAGAATATCAATTTATGCACTCTGGGTCCGTCTACAAAAAATTGCATTGTCAATTTTAATTATTTTTTCTACAACAAGGTATTTTTTTATTTACAATTTTTTTATTCCCATTAGCAAGAATCGATATATATTTTGCTTGGCGCGGTATTTTTTGTCATTCATCATTATGGCAGTGCCGGGAAAGGAGCTCGCGTTCTTTCAATTGACGTCGGATGTCATTCTAATCGTGTATGATCAAGAAGTGCAGCTTATCCAGGAACATCCTAAAGAAGTGAAATTATGTTTAACCCTACCAGGGTGGACGCTATTAACACGCTTGTTACAGGGAAAAGAACCCGAAGTAGATTTTATGCATGTAGGACTGGGTGTCTACCTGCGGAGTGGTAGAGAGGATTCTTTTTTTCCGCGGCTTGAACAGTGTGGGGGCGCCGCTATTCTACTGCGACCGGCATTATGGCAGGCGCTGAAAGCTATAATCACCGAAGTTCATGATCTACTCTACCCAGAAGCGAATTCACTAGCCACGCGTACACTTACCCGGGATTGTACGCTATTATTATATCCTGAACGCGTGGAGCTATTTGATGACGATAGCCGGTGTTGGTGCACATCGGAACCGGCCCGTGTGTCTTTAACCCCAGAAGGCTGGACTACCTTGAAACGCGTGTTATGCGGCGATCTCGATGGGGATAGTATTCACCTGTGTCAGGACGTCTACATTTTCCGCGGCCCGTATTTTGCGCGACTTCTATGTCTGAAGCGCGGGGGATTTACGCTGGACCCCGATCTCTGGACGGCTTTACAACAAGTGGTGCCCATGGTCGATAAAGTACTCTCTCCACCCCAGCCTCTCACAGAATAGGTCCTGACCCTATAAATACAGGGGATGAGACAGAGTGTGTGTCATTCTCCGTTCGACATTTACAGCAAGCATGTCACTACGAGCCATCCTGCCTCTTACACGCAGTGTGAGGTTATACATCTATCAAGATAAAGTCACCCTGGTCAAAGACGATGAAGCTATTTACTGGACGCCCGCTGAGATGCTATCGAATACGGTGACACTACAGCGTGATGGGTGGACTAAATTTAAACGGGTGTTGAGCGGTGAGTTGGACGGAGACCTCATCCACCTGGACAATGCCATCTACGTATATTCCGTACCTCCCGTCCACATACGCCTGGGCCGCTACCAAGAGCCTACGCGAAGTATCCTGCTAACTCCCTCTGTGTGGTCAGCCTTGGAGAAAATAGTGCCTATTGTGGACCAGTTATTTACACCGGACGACCGATCACCCGACCAATTAGCGTGGGTTCGTGCTATGGAAGACGCGCTGAGTGAACCTGATGAAAAAAAATCTGATGATGGGCAAAATACTATATCTATAGAATGCACAGAGGCTAGAGTGACAGTATAGTACCTGACCCTATAAATACGAGGGCTGAGACAGAGTGTGTGTCATTCTCCGTTCGACATTTAGAGCAAGCATGTCACTACAAGCCATCCTGCCTCTTACACCCAATGTGGGGTTATACGTGTATGAAGCTAAAGTCACCCTGGTCGAAGATTGTGGAGCTATTTGCTTTGAGCACGCTGAGACTCTATCGAATAGGGTGACACTACAGCGTGATGGCTGGACTAAATTTAAACGGGTGTTGAACGGTGAGTTAGACGGACACCTTATCCACCTGGACAATGCCATCTACGTATACCATACTGTGCTCTTTCCACGTGTGGGCCGCTACCAAGAGCCTGCGCGAAGTTTCCTCCTAACTCCCTCTCTGTGGTCAGCCTTGGAGAAAGTAGTACCTATGGTGGACCAGTTGTTTACACCGGACGACCGATCACCCCACCAATTGGCATGGGCTCGTGCTATCGAACACGCGCTAGATGAACCTGATGAAAAAAAAGCTGATGATGATGGGGAAAATACTATATGTATAGAATGCACAGAGGCTAGAGGGACAGTGTCACCTGATGAAGCGACCCAGAACGATGAAGAAGAAAAAGTCCGTGATGAAGCAGCGGGACCGACAGGGAAAAAAGGAGAAGTCTACAGTGATTAACGAGGTGTTAAGCGATTTGTATTACAGCCCAACGAGTGCAGCCGCGTATAGCGCTGTGGGAGCGCTCTCTCGAGCTGCCCATTCTCAAGGCATCAGTCGAACTCAAGTTCGAGACTGGTTAAAAACCCAAGACACCTATAGTTTACATCGAGCAGCCCGACGCCATTTTCGCCGTAACCGGGTGATCGTCGGCGGTATAGACGCGCAATGGCAGGCGGATTTAGTGGACATGAGTCGCTTTGCACCTCACAATGATGGACATCGGTATATATTGACCTGTATCGATATTTTATCCAAGTATGCCTGGGTACTACCCATTCGCACCAAAACAGGAGAGAATCTAATACGAGCCTTCCAGCAGATTTTCAAGACGGGGCGCAAACCTCTTTATTTACAAACAGATGAAGGCACAGAATTTCTCAACCGACCCTTTCAAGCCTTTCTTAAGAAACAGAAGGTATTTTTCTTTCATACGTACAACGAGACGAAAGCTTCTGTGGTGGAACGTTTCAATCGTACCTTCAAAGGCCGCATGTACAAGTATTTTACCGCCCAAAACACTCGACGCTACATCGATGTATTACCTCAACTGGTCCAAGGGTATAATCGCGCCTATCATCGCAGTATCCAGCGAGCTCCCCGTGATGTGACAGAACGCAACGAACATCAAGTGCGTGCTACGCTGTACTCATCCAGTTCACAACCACTCACGGCACCCCGTTACAAACGTGGAGATGTGGTACGGATCAGTAAAGTGAAAGGTCAATTTGAGAAAAGTTACTTGCCCAACTGGAGTGACGAGCACTTTGTCATCGTTCGCCATAAACCTCGACAGCCACACGTCTATCAACTGGAAGATCTACAAGGAGAGAGACTGCAAGGCACGTTTTACGAGGCAGAATTACAACCCATAGTGAAAACACCCAAAGACTACTACACGGTGGAAAAGATTTTGAAAACGGAACGTCGCCGTGGCATTCCCTATCATCTCGTCAAATGGCAAGGATGGCCTCGTTCGTTTAATTCCTGGGTGTCCGGGCGTGACATGAAACGTCTATAAATTCTAACCCCTATCATCACCCGCCTTCAGTGTAGGATTGTACCATGGATAGGACACGTCTACCCTTACTATTACGAACTCGAAAAGCACAAGTGGGTACTATAGTGTGTGTAGTAGTGCTTGTGGGTACGTTATTTACAGGCGTGTTCTACGATTTGACGACGGTGCTATCCTGTTTGAACACCCTGCGTTCTCCGTCATCCACCACGTCCACCACGACCACGACCACGACGCTGCCTACGCCATCCAAGACGTCAAGGGTGCGCCACGTATCAACCCAGACACCCACCACACCACCGGCCATACCGTCTACTCCAGCCATCACCACCACGTTACCCTTGGCCCGCACCATCGACCTATCCACCACGACGACCACCACGACGCCCCGTACTCCAACAACTCCACGACGTCATCCTACACCGTCATCCCTGAGAAGCGACGATCCTTCCACCTCATCACCAACACCTAGTACCACCAACACGCTGCTAAACATATTTGCAGTGGATCCTCGTGAATCACCACGTTTACCACCACAACGGTATCCAATCGACTACGATCCCCGGTGGGATCCCCAACA
Organism: Hanleya hanleyi; assembly: GCA_036873755.1. Lineage (NCBI taxonomy): Eukaryota > Metazoa > Mollusca > Polyplacophora > Lepidopleurida > Hanleyidae > Hanleya > Hanleya hanleyi. The sequence goes on from JAVTVY010013423.1 coordinate 13,179, forward strand.
AGGGTGGTGGTCTTCTAACCGTCGAGCGCAAATCACCAAATAAAAAAAACTATGGACCCTCGGTGGCAGCATCCTTTCACGTGTCTCATCGCTGGACCCACAGGGTCGGGAAAAACTCACTTCGTTCAACGTCTGATCCAACATGGGTCAGCCCTCATTTCACCGCCTCTAGCGCGCATCCTGTGGTGTTATGGCGCTTGGCAACCCGCGTACGAGGCACTGGCCCGTGTGCCGGGACTCACCTTAGTGGAAGGCTTACCTCCTGAAGATACACCCCAAGACACGTTGGTGGTGGTGGACGATCTCATGACGGAAACGGACAGTCGAATCACCCGTCTCTTTACCAAAGGCAGCCATCATCGTCGGTTGAGCATCATCTACATCGTACAGAATCTCTTCAGTAAGAACAAAGAGCACAGAAACATTAGTTTGAATGCTCAGTATGTGGTGTTATTCAAAAACCCCAGAGACGCTTCCCAAATTACGCACCTCGCCCAACAGATGTACCCTAAAAACACGGCCTTTGTACGAGAAGCCTTTGAAGATGCGACCCAACCTGCGCACGGGTATCTACTCATTGACTTGAAACAAGACACGCCCTCCACCCTGCGATTGCGTACCCTGATTTTTCCCGGCGAGGTGCAGACGGTGTACACACCCAAATGAGTCAAGAAATAAAAGAAGAAGATAAAAGAAGAAGACAAGGCACTCGAGCCCTCATTTATCATCATGTCTGCACGGATACGCAAGCACGCGCCGGCTTTGCGCGTATTACGCAGCGCGCCACCGAAGGTGGGCCGGGCCCTGTTGCGCGGCGCGGATGCGGACTTGGTACGGTGTTTGTGTGAAGTGGCCCATAATGTGTTAAAAGGCAATGTTCCACTCAGTCCTCTGCAGAAAGGGAAATTGCAACGGCACAAGGCGGGTCTCCGAACGTTGGTCAAGAAGACGGGCAGTGTCAAGAAAAAGAAACAGGTGTTACAGCGAGGTGGATTTCTCGGCGCACTGCTCGCCCCCTTAGCCGCTACTGTACTGGGTCCGTTACTCGGTTCCATCTTGGGAGGACGCTAACATGGAACATACGAAAAAAATGATGCTGGTCGAACCTCGACTGTTACAGAGTTTGCAATCCCCCTATCCCGTACCGGCCACAGTGCAACAACTCCAGTCTCTGGATGAAGAGATGAATAGTATACTGCAACGTCGACTCCCCGATCACGAGAAAATTCAACTCTACCATCATACGCTGAACCGGTACCAGACGTGTATGGATCAATATAGAGGGAGCGGGAGTACACAACCACCACAACTACCCACCACCACGCCCACCACACTCCCACCACCACCGTCATCCTCGGCCTCACCTGAGCTGGAACAGGAAGTGTTGGCCAGTGTGCCTAAAGCCTTCAAGACCAAGGCGCGTTTATTGTTGGACCGGGTGAAACAGAATGCCGATATGGATTGGAACGCGGAAGGAAACCTGCTGATTCGCAACCAAGTGGTGCCGGGGTCTCATATGACCGATTTGATCAACGATATGGTGCGTTCTCGCAAACACTCTAATCCACCGGGCTGGGAAGCCTTTGCTCAGGCGTTAAAAGACACACACACCCCTCAAGAATTGGTAGGAAATCGTGAACGCTGGAAGTGGATGCAAGCCCCCTCTCGACTTTCCCCTACCTGGGAACGTGGTGAATGGCAACCGCACACGCCACCCAAAACACCCGCACGGCGGGCACCTACTTCGTCACCCCTTTTACCACGCCATCCCCTGCAAACCCCCAGAGCTAAGTCACCGCGATGGTCACGACGCCGACGTCAGGCGCCCAAGGGCTGGGAATCCTACTAATAACTCCTATAAAAACCCGGTGCAGAAGCCAGAACAACTCAGTCGTCGTCATGTTTTACCTGACGTTGCCCAGTAATAGCTCACTCGACGTGTTTCCTGACAACACCTTGACCAAGTATGTCACTCAATTACCCCAACCGTTACATTTACCGGGACGATGGGAATGTGGACTGGTGGATATTCAATACCCTTACTTATGGTACAACGTACAAGACCGAGAAGTATGGTACGAAGTGACCCACCAAGATAAAATCTACAAAATGACTCTCCCCCAAGGCCAATACGATACGCCGCAGAAGTTCATACAGGGTCTGACGGACTTGATGGAGTACAAGGCCCTACAGGAGAGCACGGGTAGTGCAACACGCCTGATGGTCTTGCGCTTCAAGAGAAACGTGGTCTTCGATGTCAACGTACACAACGAAAAGAGCTCTATCATACTGTCCGATAACGTGAATTTGAAACTCAGTCCTACACTACAGCAAATGTTAAGGCTACCTCACAGCGTCTACAAGGGGTCCACCATTGTCAACGGGACCCATTTGATGGATATGAAAGTAGGTATGTACGCACTGTACGTCTACTCGGACGCCGTGGACAGCCATATTGTGGGTGATGTGAACACACCTCTGTTACGGGTGGTGCCCATTAGCAAGACGTATGGCGATCAAGCCACCGAGAGTTTCAACCATATAATGTACCTGCCCGTACGACATACCGATATCAACACGATCACGGTGGATATAAGAGATGACACGGGACGTCCGATCCCATTCGAACGAGGAAAAGTGGTGCTGACACTTGCTTTCCGACAAGCTCGCTCTCCTCACTTCGTATAATGTACGTGCCTTACCAGTGCCATACGCCCAGCTATGCCGACTACTACAGAAACAAACGGGCGGAAACTTGCCCATGTTTAGCGGGGCACGCATGCAACGCGGTCACGGATTGGGAAACATACTGGGCAGCATTGTGAAAACGTTTTTACCCATGGTGACACGGGGTGTGAAAGCGGTAGGGAAACAAGCGGTACGCAGTGGATTGCGCGTGGCCGGTGATGTGATGGAAGGCACAGCACCCCGACAAGCCTTGAAACGACGGGCTAAAGAAGCGGGCGGCGTCTTGATCGCCAAAGCCCTTAAAAGACAAAGACCAACACTCCCCAGATTCATTCAACGTCCAACACACCGACGACGCACACCCCAGAGCAGGAGGAGAAGGACTAAGCCCCAGAAGAAGAAAAAGAAGAGAAGTAGTAGTAGGAGAGACATCTTCGCATAATGGCATTCATTCACTCCGAGTCGTGTCCGTCTACCAACAGTGAATTGGATTTGTGGACTATTCCACCCACCCAAACCAGTGTAGCCGAAGGACGTTGGGTAGAACATCGACCCCTGGCTAGCCTGACGGGGGTGGGGCCCGTGGAATTTACCATTGAAAACAAAGATACGGCCTACCTGGATTTAGCCCACACCTACTTGTACGTGAAAGCCAAAATAACGGACATGGATGGGACGGACATAGAGGCCGATGCGAATGTAGGCCCGGTGAATCTTTGGCTGCACTCCTTGTTCCAACAGGTGGATATAGGTCTGAACGATAAACTCATCAGTACATCCACCAATACGTACCCGTACCGAGCCTACTTGGAGACGCTGTTGTCGTACGGCACTGATGCCAAAGAATCACACTTACAAGCTGAGCTGTACTTCAGGGATAAACCCGGATACCATGACAGCATACTCGGTGCCAATGCTGGGTACATCACACGCAAAAGAATGACAGCCGAAAGCAAGTCCATCGATATGATGGGGCGACTGCACGCCGATCTGTTCATGCAAGACCGCTACATGATGAACGGTGTATCCATCAAGATCAAGTTGATCCGGTCCTTACCTAAGTTCGCCTTAATGGCCGGTGGAGCGGGAGATATCCATTACAAGATCGTCATTCAAGATGCAGCCCTGTTTGTCCGTACGGTAGATTTGCAACAGGGCGTGTTGCTGGGTCACATGGAAGCCTTATCGAAAAAACCAGCCCAGTACCCCATCCGACGCGTACAGACCAAGGTGTTCTCTGTGCCAACAGGTACGATGATGGCCAATCGTGAAAATTTATTTCTAGGGGATCTGCCTAAACGTCTTACCCTGGCGTGTGTGACCAACACCGCATTCAATGGAAATTGGGCTGAGAATCCGTTCAAATTTGAACATTTCAACATCAACTTTGTGGCACTGCACGTGGCCGGCCATCAAATTCCAGCCCGTCCATTACAACCGAACTTTACTAGCGGAAACTATGTGCGGACCTACCTGAACCTGTTTACAGCCACAGGACAAAACAACCAGGACGAAGGCAATACCATCAGTCGAGAAGACTTTAGCCATGGGTACACATTGTTCGCCTTTGACCTCACCCCCACCTTGGAACACGATCATCAACTGGCTTTGCTCAAGAAAGGAAACCTACGGTTGGAACTGCGTTTCTCCACCCCTCTAACCAACACCATTAACGTGGTTTGCTACGCCGAGTTTGATAACGTCATCATCGTGGATCAGCAAAGAAACGTGCTGTGTGACTACGCCAGCTAAGAGTCATCATGGATACAGAGCAGCTGATGAGCATACTCCAGCGAGATCCCAAGATCCCCTTTCGAGGTGTGTTTCCACGCAATGTGTTTCCCACCCACTCCACTACCCCAGCAGCCTACATCCTGAATACAGACACGAGGAGTCGACCCGGTGAACATTGGATAGCTGTGTACGTGGACACCCAAGGCCAAGGCGAATACTTTGATTCCTACGGACTTGCACCCCTCCATGCCGATTTGGTGAAATTCATGGACGTCTCTACTACAGAGTGGCGTTGGAATACGCAAAGATTACAAGGACCCTTGAGTAGTGTGTGCGGACAGTACTGTGTGTTTTATCTCACTCACCGGAGTAGAGGACATTCTATGCCCACCATTGTACATATGTTTGATGATTATTGTCAAGCTCCTCGTCTATGACTGGACGGCCTCTCGTTTTAATGTGCATGCGCCATTTCTCTGGTTAACTTAAAAAATGTACTGCGCGCGCGCAGGCCACTTGTTTATTGTTATTGTTATGACGTTGTTGTTCTGACGTTCTGTTGAATAAAAGATGAAAAAACACAAAAATGATGGGTTTTGACTTTTTTTATTTAAGTCAACAAGAAAGGATTAGACTATATATACAAATAGAATACAGGGTACACATAGTAGGGGTTAAGGTACATAAAAAGTTCTGTCAGGAGTAGGATTCGAACCTACGACAGCATTCGCCGACCAGCATTTACACACCTGCGCCTTAGACCACTCGGCCATCCTGACTTTTACATTTGTGTATCAACAGTTATAGTTCGACATTGTTTTTACAAGTCCAAGTAAGTGGTGCTCACACCGTCGGCCAACACTTTTCGTTTGGGATAAAAGAAAGTAAAGGCGTCTCGTTGCTGGATATAGGTGCGCATCTGGTGGTCGACGACCCGGAATCCTCTGTTAGTGCCACTCGCACTGGCCTGGCTTTGCAACACGCCCAGGTAGAGAGCTTTGTCGATGGCAGGGTCACGTCGGTTGACGCCTTTGCAGCTAAACTTATTTTCCTCTCCTCCATCTCCTCCGTAACAGTAGTAGGTCTTATAGGAGAGAGCAATCATAGCATCCCCGCTCCACTCTAGTTTAAACAGGCCGGGTGTCCGCTTGTCGTAGGTGTAGTGATCGCGTCGGGGTAGCCACTGGTCCCGTTCCGCCTCATATTGTGCACGTAACTCTGGTTTGACGAGTGACTCCCAGTCCGGGTTGGAAACGGCCATGTAGGCCGAGTCGGTGTCCATTTCCATGAGTTGCCAGTCTGATGGATTAAAATACACACCCATGAAGTCATAGAGAAACTGCAGCATCCTCAGCTTGGCCACCTGGTAGACCATACATCCAATCTGCAGGGGTAAGTTGTACCGGATAGTCTTCTTGGCTGAAGTGACTTCATAGGTGTCGTCATCGATGACCTCCACGGATCGAAACAGAGGAGAATTCACTTTTTTGCGGGCTTGGGCAGTAGTACAAATGTTCACGTTGACGTGCTTATCCTGGTTCGTTACCGTTTTTCCGTAATAACCATTGCCAGTGAGCTTCCAAGATTCAGCGATGATGGCCTGACTCGGGTCTTGATCACCTTGACGACGGGCCGACGTCACGAGGTCGGCATTCTCCGCAAAACAAGCCTCGGGTACGTACTGTATCACTTGATATATTTGAGTAATTTCCAAACCGTGGTTCATGTACCACTGCAGTAAGGGCGTGCCCAGCAAGATTTTCTCGGCCCACATACTCCCAATTAACATGCGGCGTGGTTGAGGCAAACACTCGTGTTGCTCGGCATACGTCCTCATGGTGTCCCCAATATCCTCCCGACCCACCAGCGTGTTCTTAAAGATGGGCGGGCACTGGGCGAAGAGAGGCTTGAGAGTGTCGGGAACATGCAAATCACATTCCACAAAGCCGTAGAGGTCTCCCGAACGAATGGCGTCCAACATCTGTGGCAGACTTAGCAATCGCCGACGACTCAAGGGGTACTCACGCTCTTTTAGGAACCGTCGTAAATGGGGCAGGGCCTGGCACATCGTGTGAAATTCACACTCCCACATTTCAATCAGATGGAATCCTCTCTCTTTCACATAATCTCCGTTGGCCACCACTTCTTCGCGTAATTCTTCCGGTGTTTTCCCACGTCGCTCATTGAAGCGGCCAGCGCTGAAATGGCATTCGTGGCCGTGCCAGTAACAGCCATAAAACTGGAAAACGGTCGGTGTTCCTTGTACAAGGGCAAACCCATCGACGGGGAGTCGACGATCTCCTATACGCTTCTCTGTGGCGTTGGTCTGGTGTCGTATATAAATTCCCCGTCGATAGGCTTCCCACTCCAACCACTGGTCGGCGAGATGTTTGTACGGCGTACGTTGCGGTGTAAAATGCCGACCGTCTGCCCACCAACGCGTATAATGCCCGCTGGGCATGGGTTGAGCGAGCGACCACAAGTACAAGGCATTGGCGTCAAACCCAATGATTTTGGCACAGGGTTTCCCACTGGGCAGTGTAGTCACATCCTTCTCATGGTAGCGGTGAAAAATAAGGCTAGGGCCGCCCACAATGTTCTTCTTCAGACATTCATGCATGTCTGCATCTTTCTGTTGTACGAGTGAGAAGTAGGTGGAACACTCTTGAAACAAATGGCGAAGGGCTAGACCCGGTAAACTCAAGCACTCTTTAAAGATATCCACGTGCATTTGGCGACGAAAGAGTTGCACCATTTTCTCGGCCGCTTCGAGGAAAGGAACCACATCTAGGTTATTATACCATATCAGGAAATCTCGCAACGTCTGCATATGTTCATCGTTCCATACCTGCTGTAGTTCGCGGTACGTGTCTTCCGGACATTCCACTTGCTTCAAATCATCAAAGAAGGCGTGCCGGGATGGCAACTGTGTTTCCTGCAAACGGTCGAGCGATGATATATACGTGTAAGGGAACCTCCCTTTGGTTTGAGCACAGTTATAGGCCTTGACCCACTGATCATAGCTACAATTAGGAGCTAAGTAGTTCCGTACATCCAGGAAATGCAGTGATATGGTAGTGAGGGCCATATGATTATTGATCTTCTTGATCACGCACTTGAGGGTATTCGCCTGGGCCAAGTAAGGGTAGAGAAATTCTTTCACCATGTTCAAATCATAGCGTCCCGAGTTGAAGCCGAGCACCGGTAACTGACCTAGGTATTGTAGGAAGCGCACTTTCAATTTCTCCGCATACGGTTTCGGTAAAGGGACATCCTGCGACTGCAGAGGCTGCGACTGCAGGGACTCGGACTCGGACTCGGACTCGGACTCTTCATCATCGCTGAACGCTACACCGGGTACAGGAATGCAGTCGTCCAGTTGGTCCAGTACGTCCTGAAACTTGGCCACCAACAATTCCGTACTAGCCGCACTGACTTGCTCTAAATACTCCATCATGCGGGTGATCAACTCATGGGAGTCCCCCGTGGACACGAAGCAGACAGGCGCAGCGTCATAGCCAGGTACGTTGCTGGAAATACTGACACTCAGAGGAATATGGCGCTGCGTCCACTGCGTTTTGGCTGAAAACATGTCCATGGGCTCCAACAGGGCCTCAAAATCGTAACACGCCCGGTAGGGAAAATAACGGTCCTCTTCCGGTATCATCACACCCTCATCGGCCAGTTCCTGGAAAATAGTAGGCGTATTATGATACACGCCACCCGGATATACTCGCTTGACACTGTTGTCACAGATTTTCTCGTGGTAATGTAATTTGGACGATTCTTTGAAGACCCGATGGCATTGGGCACAACTGAAAGACTGAGCGTACTGGCTCATATTGGAGATCAGCGAAAAATGACTCACACCATTATCGTCGAACACATTGACTTTCATCGTAGCAGCATACCGTTCTGTTGAACGACGAACCAATTCAGCCACAAATGTATCGTCCTCGCATCGTAATCGATAGACAAAGATATTAATGTCGAACAGTGTTTCCACGTCATCCAAATTCTTAAAAGGCACTCCACGGAAGTGCCGCTTATCCATGTCTTGCTGCTCTAAATACTGTTCCCAATAGCCATCGGCCACTGTGTCACAACTCTTGGGGTCACACTCGTCCACATGCACGGCCAAACACCGAAACAGACATTTCCGGTCTTTGTAGGGTCCCTTTATCCCTGCTGTTAATGCATACAGGCCGTGTCGATGAAGCAACCACGGAGGAAGTAGTACAGGAGCACCGATAGGATGATCTCTCATTTTCGTGACGAAAAATGTGACGTTAGTCACCATTTCCACCAACCATTGGGTATTGGGGCGTTGCAACCGAGCCCATTCCAATGGATCCAACGTAGTCAATTGGTCGATGAGTGGCTCCAGAGAAATCGCATCCGTGATGGTGAATGGCTGGTCAAACACATACGAATTATTACTGGGATAGAAATACCGCAGTTGGTCCGTCTTTTTGTGCCGTAAGATATACCCAAATGTCACATTCAATTTGAAGGCAGTGACCTGATCTGTAAAAATGTTCTCGGCGTAAGTAGGAAGATACGTGAGGTCCTCCAACCGAAAATTATACAAGTCCAATAGACGACGGTCACGGTGGAAACAATGGCGTATGGTAGCCCAGTGACGTTGATAAATGTCCCTGACACGCTCATCTTCAGGCAAGACTTCAACCGGAGGTACTGCTGGGTCCCAGGGAAAATCTTCTCCACGTCTCATGCTTTTCGTCTCATACAAGCGGATAGGCAAGCAGGCAGGCAGGCAGGCAAGCAGACAGGTCAGGTAAGTCAGATTGAATACACCCCTACCCTAAAAATCGACTCCTTTTATACGTTTTTCTACAATCCGCCATCTTGTACCCAGCACCCACCACCCACACATTGCCGCCATCTTGTACCCAGCACCCACCACCCACACATTGCCGCCATCTTGTACCCAGCACCCACCACCCACACATAGGCCGCCATCTTGTACCCAGCACCCACCACCCACACATTAGGCCGCCATCTTGTACCCAGCACCCACCACCCACACATAGGCCGCCATCTTGTACCCAGCACCCACCACCCACACATAGGCCGCCATCTTGTACCCAGCACCCACCACCCACACATTAGGCCGCCATCTTGTACCCAGCACCCACCACCCACACATTAGGCCGCCATCTTGTACCCAGCACCCACCACCCACACATTAGGCCGCCATCTTGTACCCAGCACCCACCACCCACACATTAGGCCGCCATCTTGTACCCAGCACCCACCACCCACACATAGGCCGCCATCTTGTACCCAGCACCCACCACCCACACATTAGGCCGCCATCTTGTACCCAGCACCCACCACCCACACGCCGCCATCTTGTACCCAGCACCCACCACCCACACATTGCCGCCATCTTGTACCCAGCACCCACCACCCACACACACACACGCATGCGCACACAACCAATTGTGACGTCACCACAGGTTCTGCGCATGCGCAGTGAGGCGCTATTAACTCAATTTAGCTTTTGTATACTACTCATGTAGAACAAAAATATAATTGAAAGCGTTTATAATGGTTGATAAAGTTCAGCAATCTGTATCAAATTGATAATAATTATCATTTGCGGGCAGGTTCCATTTGTGCCAGATGTACGTCCATGCACATGCTGAAAAAAAATCCCAAAGTGTATTCAGTCAAGCCCCACCTGTGCTCTCCACTTAGGACCCTCTACATCTCTGTAGATCAGCACGGGATACCATTCTAACCGATTCTGCTCTTCGCAGTTCTAGATAGAGCGAAAACCAAAGCTCACCAATCCTGATGAGATGTCTTTACTGGCTATTACCAACTGTATACGAAAATGTCAGATATGCAGAGACATGATCACATCTCCATCCCCATCAGAGTTTCGTGCGTTCATTTGTTAATCAATTCTGAGACATCCCAGTTGAAATTGTCCCAATATCATGAGTGCATAAAAGTTGTTTCGGCGCATGTAGCCCTCTTAGCCAAAGAGAAGCAGATGTCTCCCTATTACCATTGAACAAAGTGACGCCTGTAACATGTACATGGGCTAATTCGAGTCCCCAGTGGGCGTTAAAAGGCCTCTTTGAATTATTTTCATTTGGGTTATTCTCAGTGACCCCAACAGAGTCCCGACGAAATTTCACGGACGTTCGACCAAAACTGTGGCTGTAAGGTGAACAAAAAAACCGGATATTGAGATGGAAGGACATAAGAATCAAGTCCCCCATTCCTACCATTGGCGTGTACAGTTTCGCTCTCAACGCTATTTCACTTTTAACCCTACCTGGCCGGGGGGGGACAAAATGCCCCCCCCCCATCCAACTTTCTGCGCATGTCCGAAACGACAAAAAATGAAGAGCTGAAACTCCGTGATTTTTGGCAGTCGCTTGCGACTAGCCGTTGCTATCGAACTGGCATTTTGGTCATGTGGCCGCTTTTCAACCAATCATATGGCCTAGATTGACGAGGAACCCTCTAACTACTATACGAGTCAACAGAAGAAAGAGTTCCACATTCCGAACATAAATATTGATCCGAAAACTGACATTCCATATCCTAGTGTATTCTGACTGTAGTCAGAGGTCGATGATTATATGGTTTGTGTTCCATACAGGGCTATACATAGTCAAACAAAAAGCAACGAAAGGGGCGCATGTATCTAATAAGAAGCAGTATAAGGTACTACTTTCTTAGAGCGGACATTTTGAAACCTCTTGGGTGTGGGCACCCGTGGGCATAAACCACCAGCATATATGATCAAGGGATTCCGACAAAAAGACGGACAAAAGAGTAAATCGCTGAGGGATATCGCTGAGAGTATCATATTCCGTGTTCTCCAGGGGGTAGATTATTCTGGTGAAACGACAAGCGTGCGTGCCTTCATTTATGGTTCTTTCACAATTCTGTGACAACAACAACAGCTGAACAGTCGCCCGGTGACAACAAACACAGTACTGGCCGTATATTGGCGTAGCCTTATCTGCGTTTGCTGCTCATGCTATGTCAATGATTTCTGTTCTTATATATTTTAACACAATTGTTTCTCTTATCAATCAGCACATTGAGTAATTCTTAACGATAACTTTGCTAAATTTTGATTCTCATATTTCAGAAGTTGGATAATTTGCCAGAATCTGACATATTTTTTTCTGCTAGGCGATGGGAAACACAGTTTATGATATCTTGGAGGGCTATATATTCATGTAGCTACTCGGAGATCAGCTATTCTGATATCTTGAAGATTGACTTATTTTGATATCGTGGTGGAGATTGAGACTTGGAGTTGAATATTTTGAGACTTGTCCTTGACATGTTGAATATTTTGAGAATTGTCCTTGAGATTGAACTTTGGAGATAGAACTGTGGATATCTTATTACAAAGCCACTAGCAGTGCTGGAACAATCGTGTTGGAGCTGACTATCTTGGAGATTTGAACTCTTGACACTTGTTCATATCTCCTTCATTGTTTTTTAATTCAGACTCTTGACATCTGGTATCTTATGCTATTAGCATTTGATATCTTGGTACATTAAATTGTTGATATTTGATATCTTGGAGATTGATCTTTTGAAGGTGGAAATCATAGCTTAGGTGACAATTCAATTGTTATCGAGCTGACATTTTGTAATTTGATACAATATCGTGAATGATGGATATCGATTGTACGCAACATGGACTTTTTGTGGGTATTTTTACCCCGATCTTTATTTTCATGCTGTACAAAAAGGGGGTTCACTTTAGAAATTCATCCATCAGGACACTCAGAATAACAAAGGTTAGGCCCTACACCTTCTTCTTTTTGTTATTCCTTTGTATTATGTTGCAGTCTGCAATTATTCACAATCCATTCAATCTACATTTCCATGCACCAACAAGATTCACAAGCAATATATTTCCCAAATACACAGATTTCGAACAATATGGCCAACAGCGATTATTAATGCTGGCGGCTGACGTTGAGAAAAAAAACCCTGGTCCATTCTTCAATAATGTGCATGGTCGACCATCTTATGTAATATTAGCGGACTATCACCAAGAAAGTGCTCTGTTCCCTGGCGAGTCAAGGGGACGTCAATGTCTATATAATTGTTTACTTTTCTGCTTGCAAGCATGTACTGAATCGGATGTATAATCGTGGATTAAGCACAATTTACATAAAATTTTGTATAAAGGCGATGTTAAGCTATTTGGTAGCCTCCCTACCATATCTGCATTGTACATCACAGTCACGATGGAGACCATAAGAATGCGTTGTGTGTAATTAGCAATAAATACAGATCTATATACACTCCCCGTCTGGTATCTCCAACTGAAACACTACATGTATACGAAGTTTCACAATCCATCACTGTACATGTGAAATTTGGCTCTTTTCGGAGAATTGAAGCGATATGCAAGAGTACAACAATAGTGAACGGAAGAACTTCTTGCTATGACTTAGATATAGTATTAATATAGCCACCTCATTAGCGACTGCCTCAGGACCCTTGGTCCTCTGGTATAGCTTATCATATTGGGGTCATTTTGAACCTATTTGCATAACACCCCGAGCAGAGGATCATGAGTAAATTCAAAATGGCGGCCACGTGGGGCACCAGAAAAGTGTTTTTTCCTCATATTTCTTCAAAATTTCCGCTTTTCATCGATGAAAAGTGGGCAAAAACTATTTTATTTCACATGACATTAATATTTACTAATTTATCATACAGTTTTTGTGGAGCAATTGCATAAATAAAAATTTTGAGAAATCTGACCGAAAAATCGACCAAAAATGCCGTTTTTTGAAAATGACGCCACGTCATCAAAACGGCCATCTCGGATTTTTTTTTTACATTTTCTGGTAGAGCTTCACCCAAGGGTATGGTGTGGTAAGTTTCAAACCCCTAGCTCAAGGGGTAAGAAAAATAATTAGGGGGAGGGCCATTTCGCCTCCCCCCAGACCTGGAAAGTTCGCAAAATGCCCAAGCCAGATAGGGTTTAAACAAGCCCAACATTGTTTGAATTATTAGACAATACGAGCTTTCACTGAACCCATCCACTGCCCTCAGGGGCATGTCCCCACCCCAGGGGATCTGAACCGACCCTCATACGCCACGGATTAAGAACTGAAACCCACATGAGCCGACCCTTAAGAAGTGAAACCCACATGAGCCGACCCTCATACGCCACGGATTTCACCCCATGGCTCATTCACCCCCATGGGTTCATTCACCCCCATGGGTTAGTTTATACGGATAGAGAGATCGTGTGCCCTTTCTATACTACTCATCGCGCACTACTCATCGCGCATGCGCAGTCGACCCATTCTACTGTAGGGTACAAGCCTGGCCCATGGAATCTCAGGTATCGAAAAGCCCAGGTCTCTCGTCCCACCCTATCCCGCGCCACACCTATAGGGATAGGGAGATCGCGTGCCCTTTCTATATTACTACTCATCGCGCATGCGCAGTCGACCCATTCTACTGTAGGGTGAAAGCTATCTCAGGTTGCGAAAACCCAAGGTCTCTCGCCCCAGCCTATCCCGCGCCACACCTATGCGACCGCTGTGCAGTGAGTAAAGTGGAGGAGGAGGAGTCGCTGTGCGGTGAGTAGGTGGAGGAGGAGGAGGAGTAGGACACGCCACGGATTATACTAGGGAGATTAGCATTGTTCATTCCGATACACGTTGCCAAATATGTCGTTTTGTGCGGGTAACAGAGGTGGTGGTGGGGACGAGGGCGGAGTACGGGACATTTTGTGTCTAACCCTCAGTGCCTGATAAATGCTAAGGGGGTGTTTGCAGAATCTCTGTTTTCATTTGAATATCCCCCTCCTAACATTGCGTAATAGCGACTGCAGGTGGTATATTAGGTAGCCAGCAAAGTATAAATGTATTTAATGCTTGATAACATATATGGCGGATTAGATTGGTGGTGTCGCGTATAACCCTTTTAGTAGTGTCAGACATGGTCAGACATTCTGGATAGCGGAAAAGTTGGCCCAATGGAGAAGTCTGTCATTAACCCTATTTGGCCTGGGCTTTTTGGGACGTATCCTGGCCTGGGGTGGGTTGGCCCAAATGGCTCCCTCCCTAATAATTTTTCTTACCACTTGAGCTAGGGGGCTGAAACTTACCGCACCATACCCTTGGGGCAAGCTCTACTAGAAAATGTAAAAAAAAATACAAGATGGCCGCTTCGATGACGTCACAGTGACGTCATTTTCAAAAGCGGCATTTTTGGTCGATTTTTCGGTCAGGTTTTTCGAATTTTTTATTTATCCAATTTCTCCGCATAAACTGCATGATAAATTAGTAAATATTAATGTGATGTGAAATAAAATAATTTTTGCCCACATTTCATCGCGGAAAAGCAGAAATTTTGAAGAAATATAACGAAAAAAATCAGTTTTCTGGTACATGCAAACAGGCTCAAAATGACCCCAATATGATAAACGATAAAGTCACGAAGTTTCAGTTCTCCATGTTTTGCCGTTCTGGAGATAACGCAGAAAGTTTGGTAGGGGTGACCATTTCCGCCCCCTCCCCAGGCCAGGTAGGGTTAAAGAGCTTCTGTCCAATCCGACCATTATAATTAAAGCGGCTGACTAAGGTAAAGCCGTTGTGGTAATGGATAGGCAGTATTTTGTGGTAATGGATAGGCAGTATTATAAGATTTTGGAAATGTTGAACGATAAAGACACTTACAAAGAATCGAAACGAATCCAAACAATCAAATTATAACAGAACTCCGTAAACTTATTCGAAAACACGAGAAGATTCCAACCAAGAAGGAAATAGAATTTCTGACTAAATTCGAATCTAAAACAAGCAATTTTAGGGTCTCCCTAAATCTATAAGTCAGTAGAAATGAAAAGTGCTATCCAAGAGCAAAAGTCGGAATACATTGCATTTGATCTCAAATTTAGACCCATTATTGCTGGTCCGGCATCCCCATCGCAAAGGGTTAGCCACTTTACTGATATCGCGCTAAACAATTTTTCAAGCACGTTGAAAGTTATGTACGAGCTGATTTAGCTTTTTTGAATGGTTTGCCCACTGAAGTGAGCACTGATACTAATATAGCCACTTTCGATGCCCACGGCCTGTACAGCAGTACCCACATGGTTTGCGATTAGTAGCTAGCTACATGTATACGTTACTGGCTCGTTCAACATCCAGACACTCTCAGTTCTGATCACCCTAGACATACCAGGTGAATATTCCGTGAACATTAGCCAGACGGATCTTTTAAGTTTTTTTTTCATTTCTACGAAGTCCACGAAGGTAATCAGGCTTTGTTAAATCTCCGGGAAGTCCTATTTATTGAAAAAATGTCTCCTCATTGGTAAACACAGGCATTAGGCCTGTAAATTGTCAATAAATCAGCTATAGTATTATAAGATATGTAGGTATTATTTACACTTACACCTATAGAGATTACTAGCATATTTTATTCATCTCACTGGCTTAGTTTCAATAATGTGTATAGCAGTTAATAAGTCAGTTTAACTCAAGGCCTAATAAGGTGTTGCTAACAGGGATTAATTGTGTGCCTGTGCACCGCTTCCTGGAAGCAGAGAAAAAAGCCAAAATTATGACGTCATTTGTACAAGCGCACAGAACTCAAAATCTAGATGGGCAACCCCCGTCAAGAAGTTTGTCAGGTTGTAGCACTCGAATTAAAGTACTTCTTGCCGAGATATGGAAGTCTAGACTTAATAATTAGGAAATCGACGAGATGTAATGACATTAACATTGCCGCCAATGTAATCTTTTAGTGGTCTAAGCCCTATAATGTCGTAGCTAAGTGTCTTCATTAACTTTGTGTATATATAGATTAGTATTAGAAAGGCTCTTAGTCCGGGAGACAAATCGCGAAAAGGGGTCTAAATAAGCTTTTCGTAGCACCGCCCGCGTAGATTTAGTTTGACCATTTTTTATGAAAGAGTATCATCTGCTGGTCAGTTCTAGACCCGATGTAGGCATTTATGGGGTGGTACCTAAGATCACAGCATGCATTTCTTCACCGCTGTCTGAACTAGACAAAATTAACTCTAAGATGAGGGTAGGGGTATTTATGAACGTATATCTTTTTTTATTCTTGCACTAAACTGTCTGTAACTTCCCATACCTGACCTCTGAATAATGTTCTATTAGATAAAGTAATCCAATTTACGCCCTTTACGTTTTTTTGACGTCATGATGACGTCATAACTTGGAGGGTACATGTTTTCTCGATTGTTTTAGAGATGAGACTCGATTTTTTGTGTTACGGTTGCAGAAACTCTTTTTGCTTTCTGCCTGATTTGTATTTGTGAACGATAATTGTCTCTTCGTTAATTGTAGGCCTGGTGTAACCATCTAATATGCACTTCAGGGATGCAGAATAACCATGTTTAACGGCACCAGAGCATGAGAAATATGAAGCCGAAATAGGGGTACCCCTACCCCTATTTCGGATTACGTTCTAATAATTTATTTTTCCCCAATCCTAACGTAATGAAATTTAACACATATTGAGTATGTGTACGAATCATTCAGATAAAGCAATCCGATTCCGATCATATTCAATGTTGGTGTCACTATGTCGTTAATCGTGGAAATATTTTTTCTCTCGATTTTTTGTTGTAATTATCCAACGGTATATTGATACCCTGTTAGCTTTTGCTTGATGTGTGTATTAAAGACCATGATAGCATGGCTTATTTGGAAACGGGAGTTGACGTCTACGGTGATGAGTAAGGTCGCATGATGATTTCTTCCAATGCTCTCTGGGTAACACAAATACAAACAAGGGATGGGGGTAGGGGTGATTATGCTTCGATATCTTCTTTACAGTTGGGTCTAGAGAGCTCATGTTTTTAACATTTTGTGGTTGGATACTAGTTGAGCAAAACGAGGACTCAAGCTTCCAATACTTCTGGAACGAAGTCTCTGTAATGTCTGTTTTGAACTCTAGTGTATATTATTTATAGCATAGTCAGTGTTACAGGGCTATTACACCGTCGCTCTGAAACATTTGTATCTAATACCGCCCAAGTCGGTGTTAGGGGCCGTGTGGTCATGTCATTCAATATATCCACATGAACAGTCACAATTATAGCGTGATTCGAAAAAAAATCATCACAGGGTCACTTTTGGTTCTTGTGATGTTTTAGAAATATGCAGTCAGTATATTTGTCTGTGGGGTAATATAACTTCTTGTCATCGTATTTCACCACCCTTTTAACGTTGTGTTTAATTATGGTTTGTGTTTAATATGTTTCACACATATTAAACTCTGCTCGACTTAGGTTAAGGATTATCATCTAGCTGCTAGTGGTTAATTCTTATCCAAGAACGGCTTTACATAAAATTACCACTTGCATTTGTTAACTCCATCAGTGTCATGTCAAAATTATGGACATCCGGAAAGAAGATGGATTCAACTTTTCTGGTGATATCAACGAGAGAACCAGACCTTCAAAATCTACCATGATGACGTCGTCTTTCGTCATGATATATTTATATGATGGGTTAGGTCTCACCAATGTTCGATACTTAATTAGAGAAAACCAGTTAATTTGCTAGAAGAAACGAATGAATGTTACATGAAATGAAAGGAATGAATGGAAGGCTGTCTCCATCAAGTTTTATTCATTGTATCTACAAACTATTTTCAAACATGATGCATGAAGTGAGACAAAATGAATTGAAGCAACAGAAATCCGTACCCACCCAACCATGGATATCGTATAACACTATAGTCTATTTCATGGATAACATCTTCT
Organism: Hanleya hanleyi; assembly: GCA_036873755.1. Classification (NCBI taxonomy): domain Eukaryota; kingdom Metazoa; phylum Mollusca; class Polyplacophora; order Lepidopleurida; family Hanleyidae; genus Hanleya; species Hanleya hanleyi. Next base: position 31,381 of record JAVTVY010013423.1, read on the forward strand.
TTATTGTTATGGAACTGACGTTTCGATGGACATACTTCCAACTTTTTAATACAGACGTCTAATCCCTCATTCAATATTCAGCCGTAATATATTAAAGAATTTCCGCGTGTATAATTCAAAGACCTAATTCGTATAACATCCACATCAAAGCTAATTTGGATGGTGGATATTGGAAATATGTACCTCAGCTCATATAAATTAATTTGATAAATATATCTCATTCGAAAATAGATACTTGTCAGTTTCTTTGGTTCCATTCTTGAAGCTATATATACATTATGGGGACATTCTATTACACTGTGATGCTTAACTGATATTGACAAACAAAAACAAACATTCCAATGCCTTTGCGTTGTACAAAATGTAATTGAAAAAAAAATTACTAAAAGGAAGATCGAATATATATATGACTTTGGCAATACAACAGATATATCACTAGCAAGTGTCAGATCCGATATGAAGATTCAATAATCAGCCACCGTCCATAAAGAAATTCCGCTTCAATAATCGCAAGACCTATTTCGTATGACAGCTAACCCCAATTCCAATGTGTATTAAATAAATACAAGAAAAACACAGTTTTCAATGATGTCAGCAAGACATAAAGATGTTCTATACATAAACTCCTAATCACTGATCATTATTCTTTATCCAAATGAATTCAAAGTCGTGTCCAGAGTATCAGTCACACTTTAAATGTGATGTTCATTTGAACACTATGTGAGAACACATGATATCCAAACAAGCTTAATAAGTTAATATCCTATCAATTCTCTCCAATCGTACATGTCGCTAAGTATTTCAATCGAATTTGGTTATCTGAGAGCCCATACCATGAATATTTAATAGCATTATGACATCATGGTCGCATCTGAACTAGTCCACTTGCAGTCGTGGAAGGGAGATAGGGTCACCGTGTCCGTTTACCCTAATGTTTACACCAAAGACCAGTCCATATATCTACCCTGTATTATGGTGCCACAATGTCGGGACCGCGGAAACATGAAAAGACACCCTGCCAGCGCGGCGTCTAAGTCGACTGAGGCAACCAAAATTCTCTATCATTAATGTTCCCTTCTAAGCACTATGAAGCGTTATCAGAATTGGTTGACACTTGACACTGTAAGCCTGTTAGATCCTTCAAGCGACATATCCAAATTGGGGAGCAGATAGGATTTAATTTTAGTTAGATTGAACAGCCTCAGCCAAAATCAAAACTTAGCTAAAATCCAGTTGCATTGTACGGCTGTGTTATCTTGCCGCCAGGTATTTGCGGATCCCTCTTCTGTCCATATTTGCAGATATATGAGGTGGGACAAATTGACCTCTGGCGACTAAAACGCAACTATACGACTCAACCACAAGCTTTTCTCGGCACCTCACATTCAGACCTCAGACCCGAGAATACGGTGGACTCTCAGACTAGCCTTAGTATCTCAGTCGCGCTGTTATTGTAGATGTTCATGTGAAGACTATGAAGTATCCATACGGCCCCTAGCACCGGCTAGATATGCTAGCTCGGGAGCTGTGATGACAGATCAGCTCAAACAAATAACTCGTCTGATGTTAATGAATGAGCATCGTGGACGTCTGATGGAGTAAACGTCTCAACATGGGGTAAACCTGATAAATGCAAGAATACCCTGAAAAACTAACCTGTAATGCCCGACGTCGTACGGCTTTAATTTCCCAACAAAGCAATAAGCCTACACATATCTGTCGAATGACATGTACAGAGGGAGGGCCTGGGAGACTAACAGTACACCAACAGAAACCTACCATATACAGGTAATGAATTGGAGCGATATGCAGAAAGGTGGGGTAAATTGACGACGTCTGGCAACTAAAGAGCAACCATATGGCTCTACAGGAAAGCTTCCCTCCGCACCTCACATTCAGACCCGAGAATGCGGTGGATTCTGAGACGTAGCCTGAGTATCTTGGACGCGCTTTTATTGCAGATGTTTATGTGGAGACTATGAAGTATCCTTACGGCCCCATATACCATCTTAGTTCACCGAGATATCAGACCATCCCAACACGGTCGCCATTTCGATTCTACTCATACTTCACTGCAAACAAGATTGAGCAAACAGTCAATCTGCAGCAATAAAGTCGTTTCTTATTCATTACAATTAATGTTTTCTCGCAACTCCTTGCTGTGATTCTATCAAAGTTACGTATACCCATGCAAAATTCATTATATACCAAGTTTTCACAATGTAACTTTGTGTGATAAGAGACATGAGGAATTCCAACTAACCCCGATATTTGTTGGGCAACCTTAATCAGATTTTGTTTTTTCTGTCTTATTTCAGGCCAGATTATTAGTTTATCACCCACAAAACCATATTAATTTACTTCTGTACGACACTTGGTTCAAATGAAACCTTTTGAAACACTATCCAGATATAATCGTAACAATTTATAGAAATAAAGAAATAAATAAAAAAAAACAGAACAAGGCGCGATAATCAGACACAAATAAAGGAAAAATACAATTTCTAGATTCATGACGCCATAGGGACGAAACTAAAGCAGTTATCGGAAGTCTGAATACTCTATCTTTCAGGTCAGTATTCAAAAGCAATGCGTGTAGCATTGATAAACCGCGAACTAAAGAAAATATGGGACGGTAATCACCCCTAGCCCCATTCGGTTTTAATGGTGTCATGACCGGAGAACATCTATATGAATCCATAATGAGGTCAAACGGGACTTAGTGGAGAGACGTATCTGGTCTAGAATTAAACGGGAGATAAATATCTTTCAACATTATATGTCAAATATCATCAAGAAGTGATTATTGTGAAAGTAACAGAGAAAATCGGAGAAAATATTCCCCAAAAATCATGAGAGAAAGGCCCTTCGAGCTTATGACTTCACTATGACGTGGCCAAATTAGCTAGAGAAATTCGGATTGTTTTATCTGAAAGGTCAATATTCGGAGGCAAAATTATGTAAGTTTCAGATCGCGAAGCGCAGCGGTAATAAAAATATGAGGACCCCTACTCCCATTCCGGTTTTAAAATTTAAAACCAGTCAGCATCAAACAATTGCATGTAGCAACCTTAGGCACCACCTTAGATATCTACATCAGGTATTTAATTGACCGGGAGATGTTGATCTTCCAGAAAAAGAAGTCAAACAAAATCTACGCGGGGGGATACAACGGAATGGCATGTTCTCGCGAGTGGCTCCCGGACTATCTGGTTTTGACAAATGGTCGACGTCGATGGGCTACCTGCGTAAGCATGTTTTGCAGGCCTTAGGACCTGTTGCCCTACTACTGTCAAATTGTGTGAAGTAGGTTATATGAGAGCTGAAAGAGTACATGTAGATACAGAAATATGTGTAATGAAGAACAAGCCCTGGTTGTGACAGAGTTGCTAAGGTCGTGACCGGATTCTGCCTTGTATGTCAGTATGTACAGAATTGATTGAAGCCTGCAGTGCTTTGTTGAGTTCCGTTTGTATATTGACCGGAATTAATAACCCGCAGTGCAGTAAACTTTTGACCACAGCTGTGACCGAGAACGACACTTGGGTACTAATGGGTATTAATTGTGCACCCCTGTTGGCTGACCTGTATCTGTTCTCTTATGAATATGAGTATATGCAGGCGCTTTCAAAAACCGATCCATTCAAAGCCCGTTCCTTCTCATTCAACAAACGCTATATAGACGATTTTCTCGCTGTAGATAATCGCTATATAAATGACGCACTGAAGGATGTGTATCCACCTTCACTGTATTTGAAGGAAACTACAGATAGCCCTACAGGCACATCATATTTAGATCTATATCACTATAAAAATGAAGCGGGCATTCTATCTCGTCGACTTTATGACAAAAGAGATAATTACAATTTCGACATCGTAAACTATCCCTTTCTGGATAGTAATACTCCAGTGGGACCTGCATATGGCGTATACATATCTCGCCTAGTAGCATTTGCTAGATCCTGTGTTATATGTGACGATTTTAATCAACGTCACAAAACATTGTTGCAGAAACTTATAAAACAGGGCTATTCCAACAAGCGCCTCCACTCAAAGTTTCTCAAATTTGGCGATACATATCGCATGCTGATAGCAAAATACGAGCGTAGCGTGCAAGATCTATGGCGTTAAGTTTCGTAACTTGTGTCTAATTCTGCTCAACCCGGGGCTAGGGGCCGTATGAACCCATGTACTTCAAGATCCTCGTGGTGTTCATATGAACATTCACAATCAAAGCGTGACTGAGATACATCATTCTCTAGATGACGACTTCACAACGATTATTATGGATTAAGAACACTGATCAGCGATACGGATTTTATATTTTTGGAACATCATGATGTCTTGTCGACATCATTGAAAACTGTTGACCGCTTCTCTCTTGCAGGAAACTAGGCTATGTTTATGTATACTATGATTGTCCTTTTGAATTTGGTGCTAATACTGTTATATGGAATAGGTCTTTGGATTATGGACGCGGATATTCTTTAATGGTTGACGGCTGAATGATGAATGACGGACTAGATGCTTGTAACTTGACCCGTTGAGTTGTTGAGAATATAAGGAGATAACATGCAAAGACGGGTGTGTTTGAAGAACGAAACAATACATTGGTCTTTATCATACTCTACAGCCATATCTTTCTCCACAAACACATTTACTTTATTCAATTTCTTAATGGGCTGATATACCGGCAATTGTTTGAACGTCGTCTGATCGAAAAGAGTTGGTTATTGGGTGTATTCTGCTTGGATATAGTAAAGTCGTCTATCAAAATGTTCTCCGTTTCATGGAGAATTCCAATATATCAAGTTTGTCATGCAAGTATATATGCATAAATAACAAGAAAATTCATACAACAGATGTACGAAAAAGAGCGACTTTTTTCTCTTAAAAAAATGAATACCCTGTGAAATTAACAATATTGTAATATTTCGGGACATTTGAATTCACAAAGGCCCAGTTGAGACAAAACACACTAGCTGCATGGTACATCTTTGTGGAGTCATGTATATGTGAACAAAATTTTATTGCAGTGAATATATTAAATATATGACGTATGGCTTCTAGCTGATCAGGTCGACATATTTCTACTCTGCATCGATCAGCGTAAAGAGTACTGGTAATCCTGTAGCGGAAGATGTTCCCAAATGAAAAACTAAAAGGAAATCACTGATACGATTTTTGTATCATAACATAGGAGGAGACTCCGAAAATATTAGAAAGATGCTATTATGGTGTTGATCAACATTTTGATCAATATGTCCATTAGAACGTTCTATTTCTAATGGAAAGTCACACCATTATCGTGACATCACTTTTCGGGTATAACATTGTACGAACATAGAATTGTGATACGGGTTTGATGAAGAGAATTTCAATTGATATTGTCGGCATCATTGAAAACTGTTCACCGTCCGCTTCTATCTTTCAAGTAACTCCAATTTACTTTTTATCTTCAGGTTATGTTACGTTAGGAGCTTATTTTATTGATGAAACAGGTTTTTGGATTATGGACATTTGGAAACTCTTAATAGACGACGGCTTCCCAATGAATGACGAATCTGAAGCAATATATTTGTTTCGGTTTATCGCTAGGAAATGAGGGGAGTAGTGTCAAGCAAGACAGCTTTTAGCGAAGTTAACGTTAAGTTATCACATCTCATCGCTGACCTAATCCACTAGTCTAGTTTTTTTTTACGGTGAGGATATTTGCTATTGCGACTATCAGAAGTTCATGAAATCTGCGACTATCCATAACACCCGTGCTTTGAAGCGCGACAATCAGACAACACGGTAATACTAGACTGGACCCCCACATGTAAGCCTCACTTGATTTACCTGATATATAGGTTCACAGTGGTCAGTTTTAGCTTGGACAAGATGCCATTTTTGTCAAAACGTGTCAAAACATCTTCATTTTATCCAGCCAATTTCTACGTTCCCACTTCGAACCTGCCTTGATTCATCTGACCCCATTCTGTGTTCAAAATCCGAGGTGTAAATTTCACGAATCAGAACCTACACACCGATTGTGTGAAGAGATCCTCAATTAGCGGTGTCATTCCTCCTAATATTGTGTTTGTATTAGCCCTCTATATAGGTCAATCAATAACGCTCTTCTACGACCCATTTCAACATTCAAATGTTTTCGAGGTCAGTGACGTCTCGTATGGCAAGCCGTTTCAGTATTTAATCGGTTATTCCACATACGTTGAAAAGTTTTGCACATATGTACAAAAGAATTCCACATATGTGTAAAAAACAGTTTTTAGACATATGTGTAAAAGTTTTACACATATGTTGAAAAGTTTTACACATATGTTGAAAACTTTTACACATATGTGGAATAAATTCGCACTTTTAGACATATGTTGAAAAGTTTTATACATATGCTGAAAACTTTTTGACATATGTGCAAAAGTTTTCAACATATAACCGATTAAATACTGAAACGGCTTGCCATAGTCTCGTGTCTATTTATAAGTTCTTTGAACATTGAAGGGGGCCATGTATGTCAAGGGAAGTTCGAAGTGGGAAATTGGCTTGATAAAATGAAGACGGGTGTCAGGTTAATTGCGCTTCCTCCCACCGCTAAAGATTGCTAACACATGACACCTGGGTTTTGGGTCTGCCAGATTACTTTGTCATCCGAATCCTAAATGTATCTCAGAAAATCAAAGAGCATTTATAATCCCATATAATCGCTAGGTTTTCCAGCATAGATCCTCCTATTTTACTCTCGGTATTCCCTAATTTCCGACTATTTAACTTATCCGTGAGAGGACACTTCAGTTGGGAATAACTGGTGGCTATAGAAGGTAATCTCGCTGTTATTCCTTAAAAACTAAGACAGTAATTCGTTGTTGACAATTGGTCCCTTAAACAGTTTTTCCCTCTGTTAATGTGCACCTTCAAATACGTTTACACTTAATACAAAGTGCTTATCTGCAAACGTCTTATTTCTCACCCACACGAACCGGTCCGTTTGTAAGCAAATTCCGGTTAATATTCCTAAATTTTAATACCCTAAAATGGCAGTATATATGAGAGCCTAAGAAGATATTTTCTTCATGAAATAACCTATAGTTTATCTTCTGGAATTCATTATCGCTCTTACAAAAAATCACAGAAACAAACTGTTCTTGGGATTCCCAGCAGAATTCCACTGAAAAGTACTTAAAAAAACTATATTGTCTCTACAACTAGTAAGACTATGTTGCATATGAAAATGGTTTTGGGAAATGTATGAATGAAAAGGATTTCTTATCAGTAATTGACTCAGTCCAAAAACGATGTGTGAATTTAGCCTGCCTGTGGATCAAAATACAAATGTGGATCAATAAGCAGTTGATTACGCAGTTTCATTGCAGACCATGCACACACAGGACAGGATGTGAATGAACGGCGCGCAATATGCAATTGGGGATTGAATAGAAATCACCCAGAGTATTTCCCCGCTGGACAAACTGGTTTATATGTACCTGATGTAAGATTGCAAAGTAAGACCGCTTGACGACAGGGGTGCATCTGACAGACTCTGGTCTTGACTATTTCTGCGCATCTTTGGACTGTCCTTCATATTGACTGACATGAATTGTCATTGCATATAGCAAAAAACATCTTTGAACGATACTTTCCAATGCTTATTTGTTTTCTAACATAGTTTTTGTTTTTGCAAAGGCAATATAGGATCTAAAATACTATCTATAGGATTAAATAATATTTTTCAGTGTTGTGCGTTTTTTTTCTTTTAGGACTTCTGTTGGTAGTCCCAAGAACAATTTATTTCTGTGTATTTTTAGTTATGCAGATGTACTTATATGTCGCACTTGATATAATGGGATTCTCCATGGGACGAGAAACATTTTCATATATGATTGTATTATATCCAAGCAGAATACACTCAATAACAGACTTTTTCTTATTACACAACTTTGAAAGGATTACCGGTATATCAGCCTGTTTACGGTGTCCTTCAGATACACGGTATAGCTATTTTAAAAAATCTACAGGTGGTCTGATAACCGTGTATGCAATATATTTGGTGACCAGTATATTTACCGAAATATTCCTCATACCATGCTGAACATAAATATGATACCTATTTAGACGAACAATGTCGATTAAAGAACATGATTACAGAAATTAAGCTTGTAGGCGTTGTCAGCAGAAGTCAATCAGAAAATACACGCACACACTGTTGAAATTCAGTTCTTAGCTACAAATGTACACACGGGTATATATGAAAATTATATTGAAATCCATTCTTTACAGATTTTTTCATGTAACAATATATATTGTCACATTCAAGTGAAAATTAGGCCAGCCTAACATATGAAAGGTAAATAGCAGGTGTGTGTCAAGTACCAGTTTCATGCGAGACCAAGCACTTGGTAAGCCCAACAGATGGGCAGTGGCAGATTGAGTAGAAACGCAAAACTGGTCAAAGTTACTCTGTCCAGTGAGTTTCTCAATCAATACAATTCACTTTCATGTAATCTGCCTTAGACAAATGCTGCGCTACTTTGGGATATCCTCCATCTCAGACTGACGTGAATTTCTGATGACATGCTTGAGGGAGGGAGGGAAATTGGCTTAATGTCACACTCAAGTTTGTTTCACTCTTATGGTGACAGTCAGTTTGGTTGGTGGAGGAAGCCGGAGTACCCGGAGAGAACCACCGCCCTTCGGCGAGTAACTGACAAACTTTCACACATGGACCAGCTGGGCTCGAACCCGTGCTGGTTCAGCGGTGTGAGGCTAGCGGTCACCAGCGAAGCGCCTTAGATCACTCGGCCACCGAGGGCCCCGTGACATGCTTGATAATGGAATTGCAATAAATACATGAAAAAATAAGTATAATATATACTTTCCAATTTAATATGCATATCTAATATAGTGTACATTGTAGCAGGGAATTTATAGTATATTTAGGACTCTATTTTAATAGTGAGTGTTTTGTCAATTGACTTCTGCTGACAGCGCCTAGAAGCTTTGTTCCTGCAATTATATTCGTTAATTTATACTGTTCTTATGAAGAGCTATCATATTTGCACGATATGAGAAGTTTTGCTCAACAACTATAGTGCATATATGGTTATCAAGAATAGGTACCGTGTACCTAAACGGACATCCTTAACGTGCTACCAGTATCCTCTTATACATGTAGGACATGACACATCATATGGCGTCATTCTTCCGAAAATACCCTTCCATATAAGGCAAACAATATCTCTCCTTGTACAGATAATAGTCTAAATTTGAGGTATTGGCGGCGAGTATTACATACCGGTCGTTTGTTTTCTTCTCTGAAGTAGTGCACTTTTCTATAGTGTTCTATTTGGGCCAAGCTCGCGGCGCGTGGCGGCTTTTAGAAACTTGCTACTCGCCACGCGCCGTGGACACTCCGGCTCGGCGACTGGCGACTTTTTCCTATCTCTTAACATGTAAAAACTCGCCACTCGCCAAGCGCTGTAAAACGCGGCGACTTTGGCCCTATCTGTTAACCTGTAAAAACTCGCCGCGCGCCACTCGCCAGACGAACAACGGCGCGCGGCGACTGACGACTTTTGACTGTAGAGAAACTCGCTACTCGCCACACGCCGTGGACCTCTCCGGCGCGCGGCGACTAGCGACTTTCTCCTATCTTTTAACCTGCAAAAACTCACCAGTTGCCACGCGCCGTAAAACGCGGCGAGTTTGGCCCTATCTCTTAACCTGGATAAACTCGCCGCGAGCCACTCGCCGGACGAACCACGGCGCGCAGCGACTGGCGACTTTCGACTTCTGGAATTCTCAGGACTTTTTCTTCGCATGGCCGGAGTGCATCAATTATCAGAATATTTTTTTATTTCCCTGTCAGTAGCAATTGTGTTGATCGTCCATACCCCCAATTCCCAAAACTGGAGGATCTCAGCCAGTCAAAAACATCCGAAAAACTTGATTTGCCGTTGTTGTGATGCAGTTTTTTAGTCCGAATGAAAGCATGGTCCTGTTTGATGGTGACGGTCGATAATTAGCACTTGATCCTAGCCTGTATCTGCATTCATAAGTTCATAACACTTATTAAACCAAGATATATTACAGAGAATGAACGTGAAAATCTCACTGGCATACACAGATAATGTACGACCCAGAGTTACCTTGACCTCGTCACTAAAATACGCATTAGTCGAGATCCAAACACGACTGTGCATTTTCTCATAGGACTGCAATCATAAAAGTGGGGCATTTTCTACTGTTAAGTCCATAAATTTGTATGTTCAGGTTAATTGGGTGAGAATAAATTGCGGTTTGATAGCTAGAATTGTATGATGGCGATGTCCCCAGCACCTTCACGACGTCAAGGTTTCTATTTGTGAGCCAAAGGCGAACCCTTGACCAACTTGCACAGCAAACCGCGTTCCGCCCACATTCCAGTTACGTGACCTAGAAAAACTGCGCTGATGAAAAGGATCAAAGCTCCCCGCCAATGGCGGTCATGTGGGCTACCAGAAAAGAGATGTTTTCGTCAGTCTTCTGCTACGTCTGAACGACAATAGAAAAACGCAACAGAAAGCTTTTGTGAAATCAAAGATTAACAATCAAATTTTTATTTATAATACTAAAAGCATATACAAATTAAGAAAGGTCAATACATCAAATAAATGAGAAATATAGTCTTACTGTTCAATGCTATACCGGTGTATCTCTCACATTCCGTATTAACGTGCAAATCTCTATGCAGTCCGTGCCGACGCGTTCATGTATTTTGATAGTCCACACCGCTCAGCTGTTGTCCAGTTTCCGTCAGTTCAATTACGTAGATAACACAGCGGTAAAAACACAGGAGTAATCCAACAGGAATATACAATCAAGCAGTCAGTAATCTCAGGCTAAGGTAATCTCCAGTAGCACAATCTAATGCACCAACCTAGAAGCCGTTTGAATCTCTTCCTAGAATGACTAATTGTCCGGCTATTTATACTCTATCGGGCATTCGAGATTATTCTACCAAATCAAGAAACTTCCACCGGTACAGCAATGACGTATGATTTAACCCAGATACGATTACAACAGCTTCTAGAAAGCTCGAAAAGCTCGATCAACCCACAAAGCAGTATGTATACAAGCGTATAGATTTGCAGATGGCGCTGTGTAGATGTGTAGATGGCGCTGTGACCCAATTGCCATCATAGTACGAGTCTCTTCGTAATTCGGCCATTTGCAAATATGATAAATCGGTCACGACAGCTTCGAGAAAATTCTATGATTATAATCACAGAACAGAAGGTAAAAAAGTTTACCTCAGCTCTATTGTTCTAGAACTATCCACAGTGACCAATTTTATACTACAATACCATGACACTTCTCCAGAATTCCTAGCTGCTTTTCTTCGAGAAAAATTGGGCAAGATCTATTTTATTTCACATCAGCCTATTATTTACTAATATATCATGCAGTTTTTGCGAAGAAACCCCATAAATATAAAATTCGAAAAATCTGACCGAAAGATCGACCAAAATCGACAAGAATAATGAGAATAATTTTAATATAGAAGAAAAGGGGCCGGTTCACTCTATCGTATATATATGTTTCCAGGAAGATGTACCGAAGTCAATGTTCAGTCACTTGGTGCGATAGATTCACGACGCCAAATACGAATGTTCCCCGATTTAAATACTAATGTTCCCCAACGACGTGATTTAAATGCTATTATTCCTCGACGACGTGATTTAAATACTAATGTTCCCCGATGACGTGATTTAAATACTAATGTTTCCCGACGAAGTGATTCAAATACTAATTTTTCCCGACCCCAATAACTTACTAATATCCTCGTCACAACGTGATTTAACATGAGGCTGCACCTAAAAGGTGCTTTGACCCCTCAGCACAATATGTCCAGCGAATAACAGGTTGACATAAAAATCTGCTGAATTCTGTCAAATTTATTTACCCACATATGTATTAATGTTGATTCAAGAGAATACTCAACGATTAGTATTTGCTAGTACCGGCTTCAGTCATCAATCCTGTGAAAGGATATCGATCCAAGACTGTGTGGATCGATACCTCAAGAAAAGTTAGTAAAGATCTGGTGAATAGTTCTTCATAGATGAAGATCTATTCCAGGGAAGAGTCGAGTGTGTGTGTGTAGTACTCAACATCTCTGGGTTACTAGGGATATTCACTGTGAGTATCAGAGCTGTCAGTCAAATTGTAACTGAGATCTAGCCCGGACAAAAGTTAGTGACGGAAAATTTCAAAGGGCCATAACTCTGTACAGAAATGACGTAACACGAAATAAACATGACAGTGCACATGTCTGGGATACTAGGGATATTCACTGTGAGTATCAGAGCTGTCGGTCAAATAGTAACTGAGATCTAGCCCGGACAAAAGTTAGTGACGCAAAATTTCAAAGGGCCATAACTCTGTAAAGAAATGACGTAACGCGAAATAAGTTCTTCATAGATGAAGATCTATTCCAGGGAAGAGTCGAGTGTGTGTGTGTAGTACTCAACATCTCTGGGTTACTAGGGATATTCACTGTGAGTATCAGAGCTGTCAGTCAAATTGTAACTGAGATCTAGCCCGGACAAAAGTTAGTGACGGAAAATTTCAAAGGGCCATAACTCTGTACAGAAATGACGTAACACGAAATAAACATGACAGTGCACATGTCTGGGATACTAGGGATATTCACTGTGAGTATCAGAGCTGTCGGTCAAATAGTAACTGAGATCTAGCCCGGACAAAAGTTAGTGACGCAAAATTTCAAAGGGCCATAACTCTGTAAAGAAATGACGTAACGCGAAATAAACATGACAGTGCACATGTCTGGGATACTAGGGATATTCACTGTGAGTATCAGAGCTGTCAGTCAAATAGTAACTGAGATCTAGCCCGGACAAAAGTTAGTGACGCGAAATTTCAAAGGGCCATAACTCTGTAAAGAAATGACGTAACACGGAATAAACATGACAGTGCACATCTCTGGGATACTAGGGATATTCACTGTGAGTATCAGAACTGTCAGTCAAATAGTAACTGAGATCTAGCCCGGGCAAAAAATTGTTGACAGACGGCCGTCCGTCCGTCCGGCCGTCCGTCCGTCCGGCCGACCAGACGTACATGCCAACGACAAGACCCTACAGCCCTATGGGCTGAGGGGTAAAAACCGTCTATAATGTTCCCCGAATATGTGATTTAAATACTAACGTCCTCCGTCGACAGGATTTAAATATTAATTTTCCCCGGAGACGCGATTAAAATCCTGATGCTCACCAACGACATGATTTGAGTAGTGATGTTTTCCGACGACGTGATTTGAATACTAATATACCAAGACGAAATGTTACGGAGAATCGAAAATAATGCCATGCCATATCAGTCATCCAGTGACAAGAACAGAATGAGGCACATGACCACGGTATATTTCCCCACGGTTTGTAGCCCAGCGACCAGGCGTAAATGTTCAATGCAATCATCATATACACAATGTATTGAGGGAAAGAGGACTTCGACCATGCTCTGCCACCATGTTATTAAAAGTATTACTTCGAATTCCAATTCACAGATCATTACCTTTAGCGCAATGTGACTAAACTATGAACCATCTGCCGACGAAGAAGAATCCCAGGAGAGATTTTTTCAACAACACAAAGGTGCTATATATTGACTTCATTTTGTTATTTGAAGAAGCAAGGTTATGCAAATCGTGATTTGTGTGCCATTGTTGAGTTGAGAAGACTGTAAGTTCAGACAGAATTGTTAATGGAAATCAACCGATCTCGAACTGCGAAGCCACACATGAGTGGAGCCTGGCTTTATATTTGGTCATTCAATTTTACTATTTCTTTTTTGTCCAAACTTCTGGCGCAGTTATTCAAATGCACTTGATTTGTTCTCAGCCATTCAGTAACGATGTATCTTCATCATCGACGAATCACAGCACGTTATTTGTAGTTTCCCAAAATAGCCACGCACTTATAGCCAATTAACAGCATGGCAGCCGATGTTTGCTGGGGTGGGGTCTTCGATCCTTCAATAAATGTTTACGGCTCCTCCAGACATCGTGGGCAGATAGAATTCAACGCAACATATAAAGGTGATAGAACACTATAGTTTTGCCGTCTCATATCTCATCCCTTGTCATCGTGGTTGTTGTTTGTAACTTCGTCGGTCACAAACGTGATTCCAAACTCTACACACTATTTGTCATGATTCTAAAACAAGAGGAAACGAGAGAAAAGTAGACAAGAGGAAATCGTGCCTACGTGCAAGTCCGTTGATGGCTCGAAGATGGCGGATCGTCTAGATATGTATAACAATGATCGCTACACGGTGGGAAACTGGGCACCATCCCTTTGCGGCACGGTCATCATCCCTAGTTATGGCTCGTCTATCAATTCGCGCCATTACGGATATCTCATAAGCCATAACGACTACGAACCGGTTGATTCGGAATATTCCGGAGCGCATTCGTGGCATCGTGACCTCGTGACCTCTCCGAATATGCATATATTTGAGAGGATTCGGCACAAGGAAATGTGTTGTACATTTCGTCCCCTTTGCTTGTTTCGAAATCACAGGTTTCGTATCCCAGTCGTTATTTTGACTTGACAGGCGTCCTCATGTGATTTCCACTCAGGGACTTCAAACAGTTTGTCCTCCAGATTTTCTCCGTATGAACCCGGCCTTCGTCAAATTATACCGAGATCACACGAAGGTTGCGCATTGCCCTAAAATGCCGTTCGTTCATTGGCTGTTATTTTAACTTGATAGTACCAGTAATAACTGTACACTGCTTACAGGATCTGGCACGGAGGTACGGAGTATACAGACCTGCATTATGGAGGATGCGGCAAGGTGCGCCTTTCCTGTCTGAGCGTCAGAGATGCTTCACAGTATAGCTGGATACCAATTCATTAGTAGATATTATCCTCATCGACTTCGCAATAAAATCGTCCCTCACATTCATGTACGACTGGCATTCCGATTAGCATACAGCTGAAGATCCTGTACCAGTAACGATATTCTTCTCCAAAGAGAAAATATGAGATCTATACTAGTAGCACCGATCATATGAGAGACTTATTTGTGGATACTTCTTGTTTATGTGCATGGTGCATCGTTTTATTTTGTGAAATGGGCCACAAGTATTAGCCTGTATTGTCGCCCGATGACTGGATTACTGCGCATGGCATATAATGTTCGACTCCATTCGTCGCTTCAGAATCACGTCATTTATCGAGGAATATAGGTAGATTGTGGAGTTAGATGCATTGACCATGATGGTCTATAATGAGATTTTCCGCACTGAAAAGATATGTCATCTGAACATCGCCGATAACGTCCCAGTTATATAGATATCATGTTACATGTAGTTTTGTTTTGCCAGAGATGATACATTGTTCATCAGGGAGGATGGGTGAGAAACATGGCATGCAACTGATCACTAACTGTGTTCATCCTTTAAGTGATCACGACAGCACAGATTGTATCTGTGGGTTAAAGAGATCATCGATGAAATATTTGACCATATCATAGGCGTCAGCTCCGTAATTCAATATTCAGCCGTCGTTCACTGAAGAATTTCCGCGTCAATGATCGAAAGACATTTATCTTACGACAGAGACTGGAGGTGATGGTCGTTATCAGTATGAAAGATACGTCACATTGAGTTTGTACCGGACTTCTATTACAAAAGTCCCGAATCAAAATTTTAATATGTCAGACGAAACCTTTTCTGTTCCCTATTTTAAAAGGACTTGGCATTGCTTCCGACATTACATAACTCCTAACCTGCGGAATGGATCTGATCAGGCATTATGCTTGGTAAGGATATATAGCCTGGAAGATATATCATGGTGGACAGTGGCAGAAACATAGGCATACACCATCGAGACCTGATGGTTTGAATATATTATCAAATTGTCTCTCTGACACAGTGACATACATCACTGAGGAGAAATGTTCAACCTGGAACGGAAGTAGTAGGGAAAACCCCGATACTAGTCGGAGGTAAATCTTGGTTCCCCTTTTTCCAGGTTAAAGGTATAGGGAACTCCCCGTCATCTCCCCAAAGAGACCGAAAGCTACCTCCAACACAGGAGAGTTCCAATCTAGGGGGCGCCACCAGCTCAAGGTCACTATAGTTCCGGCAACCTTTAACCTTTGTATTCTTCCGCGGTCTGGTGGTGATGCGGTCGCGGAAAAAAGCTTCTGCGAAGAAAAAGTAGTCCCCAGGCTTCAAATACGCTGCATGGTCCGATGGTGTCGTATGAGGTATCAATGTGAAGCATTCGTGAAGGGGCATCTGATGGGCTAGGTGTGGGGTTGAAATATCGTCATTCTGCGCATGCGCGGTGGACAAAGGGTATGGAAATAGAGGTGTTGGGGTCTACGTGGGCCACTAGTGGGTCGATGGAGTCATATGAGGTATCAATGTGAAGCATTCGTGAAAGCGCATCTGATGGACTGGGTGTGGGGTTGAAATATCGTCATTCTGCGCATGCGCGGTAGACAAAGGGTATGGAAATAGACGTTTTGGGGTCTAGGGCGGCCACTAATGGACCGATGGGGTCGAGTGAGGTATCCATGTGAAGCCTATGTGAGGGGGCATCCGACTGGGTGGATGTGGGGTCGGAATATCGTCATTTTGCGCATGCGCAATAGACAAAGTGTATGAAAATAGACGTTTTGGGATCTAGATGAGCCACTAATGAGCCGATGGCGTTGAGTGAGGTATCCATGTGAAGCCTATGTGAGGGGGCATCCCATTGGACTAGTGTCTCGGCCGTTGTCCACATTCTGCGCATGCGCAGACAGGGAATTCTGGGAAAAGGGTGTGGACATAGACGTTTTAGGGTTTAGATGAGCCCCTAATGATCCTATGGTGTCGTATGAGGTCTTATTTTGAAGCTGTCGTGAGGGAGCATCTGTATGGGCTAGTGTGTCGTTCGTTGTCAATAATCTGCGCATGCGCATTCTGGCCGTAGTATACAAATAGACGTGTTGGGGTTTAGGTGGGCCACTAGTGGGCCGATGGGATTGAGTGAGGTATCCATGTAAAGCATACGTGAGGGAGTCTCCAACGGGCTGGGTGTGATGTGGAACAGACGTCATTCTGCGCATGCGCAGTAGAGAAAGTGTATGGAAATAGACGTTTTGGGGCCTAGGCGAGCCACTAAAGGGCCGATGGAGTCGAGTGCGGTATCCATGTGAAGCCTAAGTGAGGGAGCAACCGCTTGGAGTAGTGTCTCGGCCGTTGTCCACATTCTGCGCATGCGCAGACAGGGAATTGTGGGAAACGGGTGTGGAAATAGACGTTTTTTTGCCGTCTAGGTGGGCCACGAATGGTCCGATGGAGTCGAGTGAGGTATCAAAGTGAAGTATTCGTGAAGGGGCATCCAGTCATGGATGGGTGCATGTAAAATTAGGGATATGACGTCACTTCCGGTTTGGGTGAATGGGGCGTGACCTGCGAACATGATAGGACATGTACCGACCTGTCTGTGGGGGTTTCCCCGCCAGAATTACGCTGACGTCTGCGCCTGCATCCGGGTATGCTTGAGTGTCTGTGTGAATCGGGTGTGACCTGGAAACATGATAGGAATGCATGTACTGACCTGTCTGTGGGGTTTTTCCCGGACCGGCCCGGCCCGGCCCGGCCCGGCCCGGCCCGGCCCGGCCCGGCCCGCCCCGGCCGCAGCGCGCGCGCGCGCGGGTTCTCCGGCCGCACGCGCGCGCGCGCGTCATCACCGGCAGTGCGCGGGTGAATGTCGGGTCAAAAGGTCCAAGGTCTCCCTTTCGCCAAGGTTCGGCAACAATGTTGCGGCATCGATATACAGAGCTTGAACCCAAAAAGGGGATTGTAAATTAACCTGGGAAGGATGGGCAGTTCCATTTGGACCAATCAGCGGTCGAGAAAAAGAGCCAATGAGCGATCGATAAAAGAACCAATGGACGGGTACTAGAATTTCGCTCACGTCTGCGCCTCCATCCGGGTACTAGAATGCTTTCGCCTATAGTGAAATCTCATGTTAAATGAAATCCTATACAAAATAACATTACACTACCGAACAATCACGGACTTTCACGAAGGGCCGTCACAGGGCGTAGTAGAAAAAAGCGCATTTCTAACCTTATTGACCTTATGGCGCAAGTGCCCATGACTCACACGGTGTATAAAACCCTACCCAACAGGTACACTATAAAGCCACCTCTCTAACCGTTCGCTTTTCATTCCCCACCATGGCAGCGAGCGGAACAGAACTTGCGTTATTCCAACTGACGTCCCACGTCTACCTCATCGTCAATGACGATCACCTGGAGCTGGTCCAAGACGCACCGCAGAAGGTGAAGATTTTGTTATCGCTATCAGGCTGGACTCTATTGACACGATTGTTACAGGGAAAAGAGCCCGAAAGGGATTTCATGCACGTGGAAGTCGGTGTGCACATACGCACTGCTGGAGAGGATTCCCTTTTTCCCCGGTTGGAACAGAGTGGAGGTACCTATATCACACTCTGTCCACCCTTATGGATGGCACTGAAAGATGTACTCCCGAGGTGGATGACTTACTACACCCCGAGGTGAAAGAAGGGACTGTGGCTACCCGGAGGCTTACACCTGGCTGCACCCTATTGTTGTACCCCAAACGAGTGGACCTCATCGATAGCGGACTTAGGTGTTGGTGTACATCTGAACCCAAAGCGCACGTCTCTTTGTCACCGGAAGGATGGACTACCTTGAAACGGGTGTTGTTGGGTGACCTGCACGGTGATAGCATTCACCTGTGTGACGACGTCTACATTTTCTGCGGTCCCTTTTTCGCTCGACTCCTCTGTCTGAACGACGGTGGTTTTACCCTGGACCCCGATCTATGGACGGCTTTGGAACAAGTAGTCCCCATTGTCGATGAGTTTCTATATCTATAGGAGCCACATAACCAATCAGAATAGTACGTATCACGGACTACACCCGTAGAGCTACATCTAGGCGCGCATGTGTGACATGGTCTATAAAACACGTCCCTCTGGATCACACACCTTCATGTCTACGGTTGCAGAGCCATGACGGAGATCCAGCCCTATGCGACTCGCATTTTACAGCATGCGACCGTGGTTAATTCACTCACGGGTTACCGAGCAGTGGTTCGGTCCATGTTTGCAGATGAAGACGACAACGAGGGGCGACGCCAGATCCTGAAAGAGTTCACAGAAGCGGTCCTCGACAGAGTGCACACGATGTAGAGGTGTGCTATCACTCACCATTACTGGACTATGACAGCCATCCTTGATACCCGGGCTATGAACCACGAGCGCTCACGCCGGTCCCAGCGACGGCTCGTTGGCCTAGTAATGGTCTGTGCCCTCTTGACCATGACGCTGTGGCATTGACAGTGGGACCTCACCATAAATACGAAAGACAGTCAGAGTGTGTGTCATTCACCGTCGTCATTGGGTCAACCATGTCAGCAGTCCTACGAGCCATCCTTCCCCTTACACCCTGGGTGGGGTTACACGTCTATGAAGATAAAGTCACCCTCGTGGAAGACCTTGGAGATGTTTGCTGGTCGCGCGCTGAGACCGTATCGAATACGGTTACGCTACACCGTGACGGCTGGACCAAATTTAAACGGGTGTTGAGTGGTGAGCTCGACGGACACCTCATGCACATAGACAATGCCATCTACGTATACCGTGGACCCTTCTTTCCACGCCTGGGCCGTTACCAAGACCCTACGCGTGGCTTCATCCTAGACCCCGATCTGTGGACAGCCTTCGAGAAAGTGGTGCCTATCGTGGACCAGCTGTTTACACCGGACGAGCGGTCATCAGACGAGTTGGAGTGGGCTCGTGCCCTGAGAGAAGCGGCGGCAGAACCCAATGAACAAATGTCTAGCACTGAACCAGACGACGATGCCATTGATTACCCGGCTAGACTTTGACCACCCGATCCTTTGATCTCACGGGGTTCTCCCTATAAATACGAGAGACAGTCAAATCTGGTACCATTCACGTACTGACCATGATCGAGCATATAATACTGCCGTATCTCAGCTTGACCCCCGAGGTTTTCCTGCACGTTTATGCAGATAAGGTCGATATCATGGAGGAGGCGGACCCTACACAACCGTGCCCGGCCCACATTCGTCTGTCCCGGGAGGGCTGGACCAAATTCAAACGGGTGTCTGGTGAACTGGACGGCGACCTCATCCACTTGTGTCACGATGTGTACATCCGACGCGGCCCTTTCTTTGCTCAATTGGCTCGGCTAGATGGGGTACAGTGCATTTTACCCTTCACCCTGATCTATGGTCTGCATTGGAAGATGCCGTGGTAGATGTGGATCAAGTGCTTATCAAGCGGTCATCAGACGAGTTGGACTGGTCATTTACCATGAACACTGTGGAAGCCAACGAAGAAAATCAGAAAGAAACTCCGGCCCAAGATATACCCGTTATAAATAAACGATAGAGCCAGGGTCCATCATCATTTGTCACCATGAAGCGCTGGGAGAAGGTGTTGGATAACTTATACTACAGTCCCGACAGTCCGGCGGCCTATAGTGCATTGTCGGCTCTCTATCGAGCGGCCAAACCCCAGGGATACAACGCCCAAGTCCGAGATTGGTTAAAGAAAAACAAGACACCTATACCTTACATCGATCCGTCCTCCGTCGCCATTTTCTACGGAACCGGGTCATCGTGGGAGGAATAGATGCCCAGTGGCAAGCGGATTTGGTCGATATGAGCGCCTTTGCCAAACACAACGATGGGAATCGGTATATCTTGACGTGCATCGATATCCTATCGAAGTATGGGTGGGTGGTACCCATCCGGACGAAAACGGGGGCGAATCTCATAGTGGTGTTCAAAGACATCTTCAAGACCGGGCGCAAACCTTTGTATTTGCAAACCGACGAAGGCACGGAATTCCTCAACAGACCGTTCCAACAGTTTCTGAAAGCCCAGAAGGTGTTTTTCTTCCATACGTACAACAAGGCTTCCGTGGTGGAAAGGTTCAACAGGACATTCAAAGGCCGCATGTATAAATATTTCACCTATAAGAATACAAGGCGGTACATCGATGTTCTCCTGAAACTGGTGAGGGGTTACAATCGAGCCTATCATCGGAGTATAGAGAGAGCGCCCATTACCGTGACCCAACGCAATGAAGCCCAAGTCCGGCGTGTCTTGTACCCCAGGCAATCGCAGCGAACGACGAAGGCGGTGTATAAGGTCGGGGACCCTGTACGGATCAGTAAAGTCAAAGGTCAATTTGAGAAAAGTTACTTGCCCAACTGAAGCGATGAGCACTTCCTGAATAAACGGCGCCTACCCCGACAGCAGCGAGTCTATGAACTGGAAGATCTTCAAGGTGAATCGTTGCTAGGGACGTTTTACGAAAACGGAATTACAGCCTTCGTAAAAACACAGCAAGACTACTACACGGTGGAGCAGATTTTGAAAACGGAACGTCGACGTGGCAAACTGTTTCATTTCGTCATATGGCAAGGCTGGCCCAGTTCCTTCAATTCCTGGGTCGCTGTCAACCAGGTGAAACGATTATAAAGCCAGACACCACTGCCGTCATCCTTCATTCCACGTCCGACCACAGTGCTATGAACAAACAGCAGCTGCCTCT
>JAVTVY010013424.1:0-58776 GCA_036873755.1 Hanleya hanleyi
AGATAAACTAAGATCATTAATGTTCCAGACATGCACAGTAATATACATATAGCAGAATCATGTTAAAGGTTCCAGTATCCCTAGCGATAAAATTTTGAACATCTTAACAGTTTTTGCTCAGTTAAATTGGATTAAATGAACTCACCAAAACGAGTTTTATATTTTCTGAAAGCTATTCACTCAAGGAATTAGAATTTAGTAAAACTTTTGTTCTTCGGATTACTACAATTGAATTATTTGAACGAATATGCAGCAGTTTGTGAAAATTTAGCCTTCAAATATTCTTACTGTTAACTTCAAAAGTATTCATCAAAAATATTTGAACTTTTAGGTTCATATGATATACCCTTCAATCAAAATTAGCTTGCCTCATTTTGTTTTTAAATTTCGTCCTGGAAATGAATGTGGTAGTTCAAAGTTCAATAATTAAAAAAAAAATTGTGAACCTCTTTAGAACTGATCTTTAGAAGGGAAGCTTCACAGATATCTTTAGAAGGGAAGCTTAGAAAACATGAGGCACTGTTATTTAGTTCTATTATGTACAACATCGTGTCCAAATTTCACGACTTTATGCAAAGTAGTATAGGAGTTATTATTGGAAGGGCGATCTGCGAAATGTGGTAAAAATGTAATGGGCAAAACAAGCAAAAACTACCGTGGAACAATTTTCTTTTATTTATAACTAGTAGTTTCAATTCAATCTAGTTAAGGATACTGAGCCCTCCTGGAGACACTTGTACACACCCTTTACAACCCTCACAATTCAGAAAATTATCCTCGGCTTTTTTTTTGCCGAGGAAAAATTACTTTGCGTCGGCAAAAGTCATTTCACCTCGGCATTTTTTTAAAGAGAGATATTAGTGATATAGAGGCCAATCTGAAGGTAAAGAAATCATTTTATTACAGTGTCAAGGAAAAACTGGTGCTTTTACAGTTACTACTATCTCTCAGAGTTTGTTTGGATGATTGAACACTTCAAAAGTCCTACGTAGCAAACTAATCTGAGTCACTGTATGTGTCAGTCTGTGGATTAGCTGCATTACAAGACACCACAGAATCGCTCAATCCGTCACTACGTGTATGATTATCCCGCCCGAAAGTGAATGACCAATTAGTGGACCCCCTCTAGGAAGCATTGTTCTATAATTAGATTGGCTCGGGGAAATTCCCCACAGCAATGTCACTGCATGCACAGGGTGACTGTCGTGTCTCTCATCAATAAAACAATGCTGATTAGCCTATGTTGTTCTCAATAAAACAATGCTGATTAATCAATATATATATAGGTATAGTATATTGGTAGCGTGAGGTAAGAACAACATCGATTAATCAGCATTGTTTTATTGAGAACAACACATCATGTTTTGTTGATTTGAGACACGGACCTGTGCTGCATGTGACTCTGAGAGCGTGATGCACTTTGGCGCCAGTAAATTCAGATTATGATCAGAATGATTTCATTTAGCAGGGTGTTATGTAATATTTTTCAAGGTAAACCAAGAAAGACATGTTGCAAAGTGCCACCGGTTAAAACTTTGTATCTGAACTGTGACGTCTGGAACGTATTTCTTTCACATTATAATGTTTACAGCATGTTGACCTCAACACGTGCTTCAAACAAAATTCTATGCAAGCCTCGGGCGATCTCAATCATGAAGTCTGGTGATCACGGGGGTGGAAAGACCGTTGCATGCAAATTACAAAATCATCATTCTTGGGTTTTGTATTCGAATGAACCGTTATCTTATTCTTATGTCATTGAAATATTGCCACCATTTTCACAGGTATAAAATATTCATATCATCAAATAATATGAACTCGTGTTCAGCTCTGTTACACCTTTCACCCCTGTTGATTTTGTCAAGTGACTCAAGTGAGGTTATCCCGGGCAGTGTGGTTCGTGTCCACAAACAATGAAAACCGTGGGGGAGATGGGTTGTAGTGAAGTTTCTCCGTAAATCAAATAGCATCTCGTTGGTATTTGTTCTCTTATTAACAGTAAGATAATCTTTATTCTTTTCACACTAATGTAATATTCTCATGGTTTCGGGAGAGTAAATATCTTTTTGCTTAAACAATGGGGAAACAGTTAATTGTGTATGCGTGATCTTTCACCCCTGGAGTCAAACTCAGAATGGAACAGACATGAGCCGCATGGAAAACTGATGCTACTGTAGAACTACAGCGGGTTTAGAGAGTGGATTTACAGATAAACAACAACAACGGGTTTCCAAGTGTGAATAATACCGATGAACCTGTTGTCAAAACGAGACGTACAGGAATTTATACAAACAGTACATAAACAGTAACAATGATATTGTTCTGAGTTTTTGCTGTGCTATTTTATTCGCTATTTGGACATCGTTGGTTGATTTTTCCCATTGTTCATTTTGCTTGACGGCGATCGCCTCGGCAGTTTTTTTTGCCGCGGCGTATCTCTAATGCTTCGGCAAATACGTCGGCAATTGCCGATTGCCGAGGTGAATTGTGCGGGCTGCTTTAGAATTTGTCTTTTACAGCTGAAAAAATTATAGCTGTGGTAATGTATATATTTGTTGAAAGATTGTAAGAGATGCTTTTTATCGATCGACTACTTTGGAAGATATTTTTAGTCGGGTGAGGGATGATAGCATCTTGGGTTATTTGAGAGAAATCAGGCTGTTACATAAGTTTTAATGTGTGTATGTTTTAATGCGTTGAATTACTAAGTTAGTGACTTGAGTACCTAGAATTTTGTTTGATCGTCGCTATATAGCGGAAATATTGCTGAATGCGACATTAAACCTTAATTCTCTCTCTCTCTCCCTATTTGTTGAAAGCACTTTTCTTGAGGATTTCAAATATATTAATGTGTTCACTGTAAATCTGTAGGTTGTGAAGATTGTCTGCAGGAGGGCTCAGTATCCTTATAAGCATCTTATAACCCAGTCTAAATCTGACCTAATTTTCAGTATTATTGTCCTCCGCCACGAAGTGGTGGGAGGACTTGGAAATGCTAGCCGTCCGTCCTTCCGTCCGTCCCTCCGTCCGTCCTTCCGTCCGTCCGTCCTTCCGTCCGTCCGTCCCTCCGTCCGTCCTTCCGTCCGTCCCACATCTTGTGAACGCGATATCTTGAGAACAATTCGACCAATCGACTTCAAACTTGAGAAGGTGCTTCAGATCAGTTAGACGGCCATTGGTATTGATTTTCACTGAGGTGCGTAATCCAAGATGGCCGCCATCGACCATATTGGATTCTGTCCGTCCCACATCTTGTGAACGCGATATCTCAAGAACAATTCGACCAATCGACTTCAAACTTGAGAAGGTGCTTCACATCAGTTAGACGGCCATTGGTATTGATTTTCACTGAAGTACGTAATCCAAGATGGCCGCCATCGACCATATTGGATTCTGTTCGTCCCACATCTTGTGAACACGATATCTCAAGAACAATTCCACCAATCAACTTCAAGCTTGGGAAGGTTCTTCACATCAGACGGCCATTGGTATTGATTTTCACTGAGGTACGTAATCCAAGATGGCTGCCATTGACCATATTGGATTCCATCCGTCCCAGATCTTGTGAACGCGATATCTCGAGAACAATTCAACCAATCCACTTCAAACTTGGGAAGGTTCTTCACATCAGTTAGACGGCCATTGGTATTGATTTTCACTGAGGTACGTAATCCAAGATGGCTGCCATTGACCATTGGAAATGCTAGCCGTCCGTGCTTCCGTCCGTCCCACATCTTGTGAATGCCATATCTTGAGAACAATTTAACCAATCGACTTCAAACTTGAGAAGGTGCTTCAGATCAGTTAGACGGCCATTGGTATTGATTTTCACTGAGGTGCATAATCCAAGATGGCCGCCATCGTCCATATTGTATTCTGTCCGTCCCACATCTTGTGAACGCGATAGCTCAAGAACAATTCGACCAATCGACTTCAAACTTGAAAAGGTGCTTCACATCAGTTAGACGGCCATTGGTATTGATTTTCACTGAAGTACGTAATCCAAGATGGCCGCCATCGACCATATTGGATTCTGTTCGTCCCACATCTTGTGAACGTGATATCTCAAGAACAATTCCATCAATCAACTTCAAGCTTGGGAAGGTTCTTCACATCAGTCAGACGGCCATTGGTATCGATTTTCACTGAGGTACGTAATCCAAGATGGCTGCCATTGACCATATTGGATTCCATCCGTCCCAGATCTTGTGAACGCGATATCTCGAGAACAATTCAACCAATCGACTTCAAACTTGGGAAGGTTCTTCACATCAGTTAGACAGCCATTGGTATTGATCTTCACTGAGGTACGTAATCCAAGATGGCTGCCATTGACCATATTGGATTCTGTCCATCCCACATCTTGTGAACGCGATATCTCTACAACAGTTTGACCAATCCACTTCAAACTTGAAAATGTGCTTCACATCAATTAGATGGCCATTGGTTTTGATTTTCACCGAGATACGTAATCCAAGAGGGCTGCCATTGACGATTGGATTCCATCCGTCTCGGATCTTGTGAACGTGATATCTCGACAACAATTTGACCAATCAACTTCAAACTCGAGGCGGTGCTTCACATCAGTTAAACAGCGATTGGTATTGATTTTCATTGAGGTAGTATGTAATCCAAGATGGCTGCCATTGACCATCTTAGATTTCACTCACCCATATTGTACCCATCTGTGTTGTGAACGCGATATCTTGATCTATTCCACTCATCGATTTATAAACCTCACCATCCACAAATCCATATACAACTACAGACTTACATTCCAGTGTTACACTACCCATTACTGCTCCCCAAACCTCCTCAAATTGTCTCAACAATTCCAGATGAACGTCTCTTTCCACATACACATATCAACTTTCCAAGTTACATTTAAGGAGATATTGGAAGCGTATATGCTGTATGCTCTCAAACAGGCTACTTGGCGGAGGACCTGCTAGCTACTCAGCTTGTTCACCAAAAAGTTTGAAGAAAGTTAATCGATCAATTGATCACCAGGCGTAGATAAACATGGATGTGCCGACCAACTAATCCAGTCTTAAGTGGGTCTCTTCAGAAATGATGTCTTACAGCTCATTTTCAAAAGTTGATTTTCAGTATAAAGAAATATACTTTTTCATCACTTTTCTTTTGCCAACCCATAGAGTGAATTCTATATTTTAATATTTTGGGACATCTTTTTAGCTCATCTGGGCCGAAGGCCCTATGGGCTTATGTCATGGCCTGATTGTCCGTTGTGTGTCATCCGTCGTCCGTAAACATCTTCTTCTCTGAAACTGCTTGTCCGATTAAGCTGAAACTTGGCATGCATGTTCCCCCCAATGAGTACACCAGAATCTGTTCATGCAGTGTCGATACGATTTCAAATATGGCTTCCATGGCGGCCGTCTTGAATTTGCCAGTGAAATCTTGTCATCATTATTTTTCGGTAACTACTTCATGGATCTTTCTCAAATTTGGTACACTGGTTCCCCTTTGGGTCTAGTTGTACAGCATGTGTACTTTAGTCCAATTTGAATATCCAATATGGCCACCAGGCGGCCATCTTGGATTTCACCATGAAACTTTATCGCGATATCTCAGGAACTACTTCATAGATCTTTCTCAGATTTGGTACACAGGTTCCCCTTGGGGTCTAGTTGTGCAAGATACCTCTTGTGGTCTGATTCAAAAATGCAATATGGCTACCAGGCGGCCATCTTGGATTTCCCCATGAAACATTGGTATTGCGATTTCTCAGGAACTACTGCATGGATCTTTCTCAAATTTGGTACACAGGTTCCCTTTGGGTCTAGTTGTGCAAGATACCTTTTCTGCTCTGATTCGAAAATCCAATATGGCCACCAGGCGGCCATCTTGCGGCCATCTTGGATTTCCCTATGAAACTTCGTTATCGTGAATTATCAGGAAGTACTGCATGGACCTTTTTCAAATTTGGTACACATGTTCCCCTTGGAGTCTAGTTGTGCAAGATACCTTTTGTGATTTGATTCGAAAATCCAATATGGCTACCAGGTGGCCATCTTGGATTTTCCCATGAAATTTTATCACAATTTTTCAGGAACTACTGCATTGATCTTTCTCAAATTTGATACACAGGTTCCCCTTGGGGTCTAGTTGTGCAAGATACCTTTACTGGTCCGATTCGAAAATCCAATATGGCCACCAGGCGGCCATCTTGAATTTCCCCATGAAATTTTGTTATCGTGAATTTTCAGGAAATTACTGCATGGATCTTTGACACAGCTAGGTTCCCCTTGTGGTCCAGTTGTGCAAGATACCTTTTTTGGTCCATTTCGAGAATCCAATATGGCCGCATCTTGATTTTCCCATGAAACTTTATCATGAAATCTTTGGAGATTACTGCATGGATCATTTAGTGTTCAGGGGGGACAACACAAGTTAGAAACTCATCTATTGCAGTTCTTTAGTAAAAATTTCTCACAGCTACTTTCTCCAGTTAAAGCCAGATGAGCTACAGTGCCGTGGCACTATCTTTGTTTTCTTCGAAGGTTTGAAGCCTGTGGGGATACCTTAAAACAAACTTCATACACCTGTGATACCTGTAAAAGTCTCCATGTCGTTTTAATGCTTTACCGAGAGTTTCTTTGCTTACGAAATACGCCAAGCTTCTCCAGTATATCGGCATATGATACCATATTCTGATCAATTTTCTCTATATCAGATAATGTTTTCTTCTCTACAGCTGTCACTTGCCCACCCTTGGATGTCCAAGATGGTAACATTTTCATCACGATAGATCCACAGCCGGACGGACGTTTCCCCTATGGCACTATCGCTTTTGTGGTCTGCGACCCAGGGTTTAAACCTGTGGGGGCAGGGTCAATCCACTGTTTGACCAATGGGGAATGGTCAGCTAATTTGACGATCTGTACCAGTAAGTAACATCCACAATATGGGTAACTATTAAAACTGCCTCTATTGATAAAGAAGATTTGTGTGCCAGCAATCCCTCTAATAATTCAGTTCCCCTATCAAAATTCAGTCACCTCCGATTTTAGGGACCAAATTCAGTCAGCTGTTCTAATAAATTTGATCTGAAATCTTTGATGTAACAAAGAAATAATGGACTATCTGCGTGATTTTGGACCATTTTGTCAACTTCCTGTTCTAATAAATATGATCACCCCCAGATTATATGATGGAAACTTTGACTTCCTGTGATTGAATTATTAGAGAGATTACTGTATTCTAGACTATCAACATGATCAAGCGCTGAATAAAATTATTTATCGCGTCACAGGCGCAGACCAGTTTTATCTATCATTGTCTATCAAACAGATGCAGTTCAATATAATTTGCATGAAACAAATGATGTTCTTTGATTGAATTAGTAGAGGTATGATCATACCCTGAATGTATGTGTAGCATCAGAGGTCAAATATTGGGAGAGTGTAGGATGAACCCAGCTGAGTTTGCAGAAAATTTGCCATTCCGTTTATGAAATAAGGAAATATTTATCATTGTACATGTGAGAATGGAGTTACTTAGTGAATATTACCACAAGTCAATAAAAACTTGTCATCAAAAACCTCGCGGCTACGCCCCTCATTTTTACCCCTCGGCCAATTTTCCGTCACACCTTTCTGGTTACCAAGATATCTTCAGAACGACTTACCCTAGGCACACCAAACTTGCAGTGCACATCCGTATGCTTGTGACCCAGAACCCTATTGAATCTGGACCCGATTGGTTAGAAACTTTGGCGGCCATCTTTAATTTATGCGAAACCATCACAGCTTTCTTGTTACCAAGATATCTTTAGAACGACTTACCCTAGGCACCCCAAATTTGCACTGCACATCCATATGCTCATGACCCAGAACCCTATTGAATCTGGACCTGATTGGTTGGAAACTTTGGCGGCCATATTTAATTTATGCGAAATCATTAATCTTGTGTATTTTAGGTACCATTTCTCTGTTCAGTGTGAAACTTGGTATAGATCATCGATGCATCAAGAAACTTCAAAGGAATGACCAAACCAGTTTCCCTGATTCGGTGAAAACCTTGGCGGCCATCTTTAATTTATGCAAAATGTTCAATGATATATATCTCTGATACCATTCAAGTGTTCTATACGAAACTTGGTATACAGCATCGATGTATCAAGAGATCTGCAATGTATAGCCACATCAGTTCCTCTGAGTGGCGGGAAGGATGGGCGGCCATCTTTAATTTATGCGAAATTAATGATCTATATCTCTGATACGGTTCAAGTGCTCAATGTAAAATTTGGTATACATCATCGATGTATCAATAGACAGTTCTGGTTTTTCTGCTTGGGCGGAAACCTTGGTGGCCATCTTTAATTTATGCAAAATCTTTAATGATGTTTATCTTTGATACCATTTCAGTGTTCTATATGAAACTTGGTATACAGAATCTATGTATCAAGAGACTTGCAATGAATAACCACATCAGTTTCTCTGAGTGGTGGGAAGGATGGGCAGCCATCTTTAATTTATGCGAAATCATTAGGGATCTCTATCTCAGATAATTTTCAAATGTTCGATGTAAAATTTGGTATACATCGTCGATGCATCAACAGACTTATGTAATGAATACCGGTTTCTCTGATTGGACGGAAACGTTTGAGGCCATTTCTAATGGCAAAATTTTCATAATCTGTATATTTGTTACTTGACTGCTTGGTGTTCCTGAAGTCTTGTTTTAAATTGAATACATTATGAATGGCTGGCGCCCAGAGCCGAGGGGTTTTCAGATGCGCAGCTTCGTATTTTCATTGACGGTCTAAAACTAAACATCGAAAAATTATTACACGATAATATTCACTAAGGCGGTCATTAACTCCTAAATAACTCAGCTGGTGTAGTATAAAACTGACACACTGGTTATTTCTTTCAAGGCTGCATACAGAGGTTCACCATTTAGCTGCCTTGTCTGATGAAGATGACTGGACTCTAATATTTCCAATATTGTTAACATCAATATCATAAAAGCTGTCTTCATTTAGGAGCCACCTGTGAGCCTCTCTCTGACCCTGCTGATGGGAAAGTTATCCTAACAGATGGTGTGTACTATAGAAGCGTGGCGGTGTATTCATGCAGCAGAGGTTATGTGCTTAACGGCCCTGAGCGGAGATTCTGTGAGATGGTCTCGGGTCACCAGATCCCAGACAATAGCGTTGTGGTGTACAGGTGGACGGGAACTACACCCACATGTGATAGTAAGTATTGCCGCGCAGAAATTTAAATTTGAGGTGAGCAATTAACAGCTCTGCTGGGTTAGATTTCTATGTGAACAGGTGAGCAAATTGAATAATGAAAGAATAATCATTGAATAGAATATTACTCTCCTTGAATTCTTCAACAGAGATAAATCTGTGAACGTGAGCAACTGCTTGACTCCGTGCTGCTTATCGGGTATATGTACTATGTCCATTCTTCCATATTTGGTCATGGTGAAAGTATGAGTTAAGAAATCCAGTCTCTGAAGCTATACGATATACCTTGGATGAATAACAGAAAATTATTTTGAAATTTTGGGCACATTTGCAAGAGAGACATCAGTTGTAATTAATTAATATATTACAGTAACCATATATGAAAACCAAAATATCACTTCCTCCTTTGCTTTGTGAGGCATCAATACATTTTATGGCTAGATTTAATTTTTCTTTGGAATGTTGCTGTTGTATGTTAGGGTCTTACAGATCTCTTCTGAACAATATTATATCATGCCAAACTGATATCCCGAGTTTAAAAAAAACAAAAATTCTTGAACGACTCTGTTCACTAATTAGACCGATATCTGTTTGATATTTCAGTTGTGGATTGTGGTGACTTGGACCCACCGCCTCACGGTCAAGTCTGTTTAAGCGGCACGATTTACGAGTCCACCGCAGAGTATTCTTGTGACCCTGGCTACAATCTGGAGGGTGATACGATCCGTGCATGCCAGGAAACTGGCCAATGGAGTGGCTCTACACCTGCCTGTAATGGTTCGTATCATGGTATTTGCTTGATTATTACAGGCTTGAATATAATGATAGTGGATGTGTTTGAGGGATCTTTAAGAATTTATTTGTTTCACTTAATTGGGAGGAACATTGAATTTGTGATCTGAAACTGATCAGATTTTCCATCAATATCTATTGCATGTATGTATTGCATGTATTGTATTTCTGTTGAAGCATTCAATGTGACATAGATACATTGTAACTCTTAACAATTTCTGTTCTGTATAATTTGAAAAAGATTATTCATTTAAATGAACGTTCTTAACACTTTCACCGATCTACCCCTGGTTTTGGCTTTATATAGGCTGGGTGTATATATTTAGACAGAGAATGATCGGTTGAAGGGTTAAGCTAAAAGTGAAAACTTGACAGTAATCATAAAAGGAGAGGCGAAATGTCAAGTTTGCACAGGAATGAAGCACCACAGTAAATTTGCTCGAAACTGTCGAACTTTGTTATCAAAAATTCAATTTCTCTTCCAGCGGGAGCTTGTCCAAATCCAGGCCGACCTGCGTATGGTTCTATAATAGGAGGAAATCGCCCCTTCCCTGTGGGGTCATGTGTGCACTTTGAATGTGACCGACCAGGCTACTCACTTGATGGTTTGTATATGTGAACAATGTAACTTTTGTTAATGGTAATTAACATTATTTTAATGGTAATTAACATTACATTAATGGTAATTAACATTACGTGAATGGTAATTACCTTATGTTAATGGCAATTAACCTATGTTAATGGTAATTACTTAGTGGTAATTTGTTAAGAATCTCAATTGTAAAAGATACTCATAGTTTCAGATTCAATCCTAAATTTGTTAATGTAATAGTCTGATCTGATGTTCGGCATGAGACCATATGGTCCATGAGGAATTCCCACTGTTGTTATACTGATGACATAATGTAGCCATTTACTAAACGTAAGTTTGTCCCGCAAAAAAAAGAAATATGGTTAACAGTTTTCATTGATGCCAGCAACATAGCCAAGTATCAAGTTATCCAAATTAATTTTGAAGCCAGTATCCAAGAAATTATTCCCGCATCAATTGGTTATCTGTATGACTTATAAATGATTTTACCTCCTTCCTCAGATCCTCGAGCCCTGTGCTGTGAGGTTGATGGTATGGTGACCACGCCTCCAACCATTCCCCCGACTCAGCCTACAATCACACTGCCTCCTATCACCATACCACCCATCATCACGCTACCTCCTCCCACAATTCAGCAACCAACAATACCCACCCCAGGTAATTGAGAATCCAGCACATTGATATTTAGAACAATGCTCCTTTCCCAATGTAAGTTTTTAGCCCACCATCACCAGATGGTGGGCTGTTCAAATCACTTTTCGTCCGTGGTCCGTCGTCCGTCCGTCAGTCAGTCAGTCAGTCAGTCCGTCCGTAAACAATTCTTGTTACCGCGATTTCTCAGGAACTACTGCATGGATCTTTTTCAAATTTGGTACACAGGTTCCCCTTGGGGTCTAGTTGTGCAAGAAACCTTTTCTGGTCCGATTCGAAAATCCAATATGGCCACCAGGCAGCCATCTTGGATTTCCCCATGAAACCTTGTTACCGCGATTTCTCAGGAACTACTGCATGGATCTTTTCCAAATTTGGTACACAGGTTCCCCTTGGGGTCTAGTTGTGCAAGAAACCTTTTCTGGTCCGATTCGAAAATCCAATATGGCCACCAGGCAGCCATCTTGGATTTCCCCCTGAAACCTTGTTACCGCGATTTCTCAGGAACTACTGCATGGATCTTTTTCAAATTTGGTACCCAGGTTCCCCTTGGGGTCTAGTTGTGCAAGAAACCTTTTCCGGTCCAATTTGAAAATCCAATATGGCCACCAGGCAGCCATCTTGGATTTTCCCATGAAACCTTGTTACCGCGATTTCTCAGGAACTACTGCATGGATCTTTTTCAAATTTGGCACACAGGTTCCCCTTGGGGTCTAGTTGTGCAAGAAACTTTTTCTGGTCCGATTCGAAAATCCAATATGGCCACCAGGCAGCCATCTTGGATTTCCCCATGAAACATTGTTACCGCGATTTCTCAGGAACTACTGCATGGATCTTTTTCAAATTTGGTACACAGGTTCCCCTTGGGGAC
Source organism: Hanleya hanleyi (assembly GCA_036873755.1). Classification (NCBI taxonomy): domain Eukaryota; kingdom Metazoa; phylum Mollusca; class Polyplacophora; order Lepidopleurida; family Hanleyidae; genus Hanleya; species Hanleya hanleyi. The sequence continues at coordinate 12,127 of JAVTVY010013424.1, forward strand.
TAGTTGTACAAGAAACCTTTTCTGGTCTGATTCGAAAATCCAATATGGCCACCAAGCAGCCATCTTTGATTTCCTCAAGAAATTTTGTTATCGTCATTTCTCAGGAAGTACTGCATGGATCTTTATCAAATTTGGTACACAGGTTCACCTTATGATCTAGTTGTGCAAGATACCTTTTTCGGTTCAAATTGAAAATCCAATATGGCCACCAGGCGGCCATCTTAGATTTCCTCATGACAATTTGTTATCGTGATTTCTCAGGAAGTACTGCCTGGATCTTTCTCAAATGTGGTAGACAGGTTGCCCTTGTGGTCCAGTTGTGCAACATACCTTTCTGGTCCGATTCCTAAATCCATGCAATATGTCCATCAGGTGGCCATCTTGGATTTCCCCATGAAACTTTGTTATTGCGATTTCTCAGGAACTACCGCATGGATCTTTATCAAATTTGGTACACAGGTTCCCCTTGTCACCTAGTTGTGCAAGATACCTTTTCTGGTCCGATTCGAAAATCCAATATGGCCACCAGGCGCCCATCTTGGATTTCCCAATGAAACTTTGTTATCCTGATTTCTCAAGAAGTACTGCATGGATCTTCCTCAAATTTGGTACACAGATTCCCCTTGTGGCCCAGTTGTGCAAGATACCTTTTTTGGTCCGATTCGAAAATCCAATATGGCTGCCAGGTGGCCATCTTGAATTTCCCCTTGAAACACTGTTATCTTGAATTCTCAGGAAATATTTCATGGATCTTTCTGAAATTTGGTACACAGGTCCCACATGGGGCCTAGTTGTGCAAGATACCTTTTCCGGTCCGATTCGAAAATCCAATTAATACGGTATTTCCGAGTTGTGACGTTGCATCACAAGAGTCGATGGATCAAACGGTGGGGCATATTCTATATATTGACTATAGAGAATATCCATATCTTCACCTTCCATATCAAGAAGTTAAAATAATTCGGAATTAAAATGTATTTCGTCAAATTTTAAATCAGGTTTCTTTAGTCCATGCAGTTGCAAGTGAACTGCCCCACCCTTTCGTCTGCCGGCAGGTCAGCTACATGAAGGGACATCACTCTTGTGACACAATATCACAACTCGACAACTGTAAACTACTGCATGTTTCGATCCAAGGGAAATAATCAAGATTCAGACACTTTCAAATTCGAAGTTTCAACATTACTGCGCGGACCGGATCCCTTCAGTATTAAGTATTGTACCATCTTACTATTTTCGAGCATGGTATCTTAAAAGAGATATCTCAAACTAGTCCAGTAAACAGAACAGAATTAGCATTCGTTCCAAATTATAAAATCTTAAGTATGCCAAAGTGTCAAAGAGATTTTTCTTCGCTTCCAGTACCCAATGATGACACGTGCAAAAAAATAATTAAAATAAAAATACTACAAAACGAAGACGAAGGATCCTCCGTACATGTACATTCACTTTCAGACTAACTTTGCTCATTTCTCTTGTACTATAACAACCGACATAAGTTCAGTTTCTAGAAATCTTGAAACTCCTGAAACTTAGAAAGATTATATCTTGGTGTTTTCCAGTGTCGCTTTTTCGATCTTTTTCGCTCAGATTCGAAATTCTGTAAACAAAATTACAACTCAATCGTCTTAGTAACAATGGACAAAAAGATCCTCTTGTCATTAGCTTACAATTATCAGACAATGGTGGGCGCCAAGATCCTTCAGGATCTCTCGTTAACAATGGATTGGCACAAAATTTCTGCCTAAAATATTGCCCCATGGTAAAGCATGGGCAGAAGCTAGATTCTACTACGCAGAAAATTTTATCTGAAAAGCTACAGAACAGATTACACGTCTTATCATTTGTTCTGAATTTATATCGGGGTACCCAAATTGACTTTATATGTAGCTCTTATTTTGGATAACTTATTGGAATTAATTGATTTTTATTTCATAACTGATCATATCTACATTTTGAGACATTTAGGGCCAAATAACCATTTTAATATTTTTGTTAACTTCAAAATAATAGAGAAATATGTCGTTAAACAGAGACAATCTTTACTTGTCATATTTTCAGTGCAGAATGTTTTTGTCATTGAGTCACAAATACAGGTGCTAATGTATCTTTTTCAATAATTGTCATTGTATTTTTTCAAAAAAGTGCCTGTGAAGATAGGTATTAATTGCTTTCATTGTAAACCTATTGGTTTGAGTAATAGATCAGTCCTTGTGAAGACATATTGGTTTGAGTAATGGGTCAGTCCTTGTGAAGACCTATTGGTTTGAGTAATGGGTCAGTCCTTGTGAAGACCTATTGGTTTGAGTAATGGGTCAGTTCTCGTGAAGACCTATTGGTTTGAGTAATGGGTCAGTCCTTGTGAAGACCTATTGGTTTGAGTAATGAGTCAGTCCTCGTGAAGACATATTGGTTTGAGTAATGGGTCAGTCCTTGTGAAGACGTATTGGTTTGAGTAATGGGTCAGTCCTCGTGAAGACATATTGGTTTGAGTAATGGGTCAGTCCTTGTGAAGACATATTGGTTTGAGTAATGTGTCAGTCCTCGTGAAGACCTATTGGTTTGAGTAATGGGTCAGTCCTTGTGAAGACCAATTGGTTTGAGTAATGGGTCAGTCCTCGTGAAGACCTATTGGTTTGAGTAATGGGTCAGTCCTTGTGAAAACCTATTGGATTGAGTAAAAGGTCCGTCCTTGTGAAGACCTATTGGTTTGAGTAATAGGTCAGTCCTAGTGAAGACGTATTGGTTTGCGTAATAGGTCAGTCCTTGTGCAGACCTATTGGTTTAAGTACTAGGTCAGTCCTTGTGAAGACCTATTTGTTTGAGTACTAAGTCAGTCCTTGTGAAGACATATTGGTTTGAGTAATAGGTCAGTCCTTGTGAAGACATTGGTTTGAGTAATAGGTCAGTCCTTGTGAAGACATATTGGTTTGAGTAATGGGCCAGTCCTTGTGAAAACCTATTGGGTTGAGTAAAAGGTCAGTCCTAGTGAAGACCTATTGGTTTGAGTAATAGGTCAGTCCTTGTGAAGACCTATCGATTTGAGTAACAGGTCAGTCCTTGTGAAGACCTATTTGTTTGCGTAATAGGTCAGTCCTTGTGAAGACCTATTGGTTTAAGTACTAGGTCAGTCCTTGTGAAGACCTATTTGTTTGCGTAATAGGTCAGTCCTTGTGAAGACCTATTGGTTTGAGTACCAGATCAGTCCTTGTGAAGACCTATTTGTTTGAGTAATAGGTCAGTCCTTGTTAAGATATCTCCACTTCCTTTTATATTATAGAAATTGTGCCAGCAGATTACTACATCCGTATAGAAGGGACGTTTCGTGGCATAGTGCTCATCCCACAGCATTGTTCCAGTCCATATATGGCAGATGTGCTGACCTCCTGGCAGAGTGTTGTACCTCAGCTACGTTTGGCTTGCACACAAGGAGATTTCGACTTCAATTTCCGTGAGGAGCTCACCAACATACAGGGTCAACTGGTATGAGACTCGACTTATTTAGAGCGACCTAATGAACATAAAAAATCAAACCTGCTAACTGGACCTTTTATCATCTTCTCAATACTAATGCCATTATTTCAAGCACAAGACAGTTATATACATAGCCATAGTTCATGTGGGTTAGATTCACTTCTCCTTTAGGAAAATGTGCCCTTTTGGAACTGGGAAACAAAACTTTTCAGTAGCAAATGAACTAGAAGTCTGTAAAATACTCCTCAGGACATGATTTACATGTTTGTACTTGGGACGGACATCATATTCCCTGTACAGGAGGAATGTACGCTGGCATACTTAATTTAGTCAGTAGGAAAAGGGGAGGGTGGATGAGGTATAATATCACTTCATTTCCGTCCCTCTCTTTTGCCCCTGCAGTTGTCCTGAGTGATCTCGAGCTTGCTAGACCTAGAAGAACTATTGCTGAGTCACTTTTGATTTATTATTGGGGTTTGCATATATGCTTCATTTGAGTTATATGAATCCCCCTCCGTTCCACTCTTCAGGAGGTAAAGAAATATGAAGGCGAATGCAGTTTGTGCTGAAGCCATCCACTCTCATACGGTAACCTGAATGGGCATTAAAGTCCCATTAAATCCAATCACAATCTGTTTTGTCTCATTTCAGTTTGAGATGGAGATATCCTTGTCATTGGTGGCCCGCGGTTCAACATCCTACAATGACCTCATAACCTGTGGGACTAACTTAGTGGCCAGTATCCCTGGCTCTCTTGTCTTATATCCAGATCTTCTTCGCCTCGAGGCGGTGGGAAACTGTACAGAGGTGAACACCACCCCAGATGATGTTCAAATTCACCCCGCAGCCTGGCGATGTCCGGATAACTCCGATCCACAGCCTGTAGGAGATGGCAGCTTCGTTTGTGTGGTCAGTGGAGGTAGGTTGTGATAACACTGTGAAACGAAATTCAGTGAAACTTTGATCAAGTTTGAATAAAGACATCATTCATTCTAAATTTCACATTACACAGGTCAAAAGTTGATAGAGGTAATCTACGAATCTGTAACAGTAACATAGCCAACTTTATAAAGTGAATCCTGTGTATAGCGACCATGCCTGGGACCAGATTATTGTGTCAATTTTTACAGGGTTCTGGTTTATTAAGGTTCAAAATACTATAAATTTAAATTTTGGGACCATGGCTAATGTCGGTATTTAGACATTGGCCATTTTACCCAAGTGTCAGTATTCACAGATTGCACGGTAACAATATTAATGTGAGTACCGTGTTCTACTGATTTCTGTAACCAAGATCAAAATACACAAGTAGTGATGAATTATGGCTTGAAATCTGGGATAGTTTTTGATGGAGATGAATAGTGTGTGAAAATAGAAACTTTAATTCAATGGCACAAGTAATTATGTCTAAGTGCACTAAAACAGTGACATTCACTTTTATCGTAACATTTTCTGGGCTACAGCTTCATGTATCATATATATCCATATAAGGCCAAGGATTTGTATCTATCACAGTACTGTAATTGTGCTTGTCTTTATTGCACCAATGTAAATTACGTCCTGTCTGTGTGTTGTCATCAGTGATTTATAGGGTGGATGGCAGGTGTCTGGTTTCATGTTGCATCGAAGATTTGTTTCTTTGAAGCAACAGATACTCCACTTGACTGGGTGTTACCTTGTTGGTTTTTCGCGATTTGACTGAAATATTGTTGAAAGCGACATTAAAACTTAGCTCACTCACTCACCTCATCCTTGTTGTCCCCCGCTACTTAGTAGGGGGGGGGGGGGGGACTTAGAAACACCGGTGTCCGTAATTCCGTAAAGATTTTCTTGTCCGGACAATAACTCGTGAACGATTTAACCGATCAACTTCAAACTTGCGGTGTGCCTTGACATTGGTGAGAGGACGGTTGGGATTGTTTTTCAGCAATGTGCTTAATCCAATATGGCTGCTGTCAGCCATTTTGGATTATAAGCAGTTGGATCTTAGATTTTCTTGTCCGGACAATAACTCGTGAACGATTTAACCGATCAACTTCAAACTTGGAGTGTGCCTTGACATTGGTGAGAGGACGGTTGGGATTGTTTTTCAACAATGTGCGTAATCTAATATGGCCGCCGTCAGCCATATTGGATTATAAGCAGTTGGATCTTAGATTTTCTTGTCCGGACAATAACTCGTGAACGATTTAACCCATCAACTTCAAACTTGAGGTGTGCCTTGACATTGGTGAGAGGACGGTTGGGATTGTTTTTCAGCAATGTGCGTAATCTAATATGGCCGCCGTCAGCCATATTGGATTATAGGCAGTTGGATCTTGTCCGGACAATAACTCGAGAATGATTCAACCGATCTACTTCATTTATGGCGAGTGCCTTGACATTGTTGAGAGGAGGATTAGGATTGTTTTTCAAGGACGTGCTTACTCCAATATGGCCACCATCAGCCATATTGGATTTCATTGGATTTTAAGCAGTTTGACCTTGTCCGGACAATAACTGGAGTACGATCAACTGATCTACTTTAAACTTGGGGAGTGCCTTGACATCGGTGAGAGGACGGTTGGGATTGTTTTTCAGCAATGTGCATAATCCAATATGGCAGCCGTCAGCCATATTGGATTATAAGCAGTTGGATCTTAGATTTTCTTGTCCGGACAATAACTCGTGAATTAACCTATCAACTTCAAACTTGGGGTGTGCCTTGACATTGGTGAGGGGACGCTTGGGATTGTTTTTCAGCAATGTGTGTAATCTAATATGGCCACCGTCAGCCATATTGGATTATAAGCAGTTGGATCTTGTCCGGACAATAACTCGAGAATGATTCAACCGAACTACTTCATATGTGGGGAGTGCCTTGACATTGTTGAGAGGAGGATTAGGATTGTTTTTCAAGGACGTGCTTAATCCAATATGGCTACCATCAGCCATATTGGATTTCATTGGATTTTAAGCAGTTTGATCTTGTCCGGACAATAACTGGAGTACGATTCAACTGATCTACTTTAAACTTGGGGAGTGCCTTGACATTGGTGAGATCCCGGTTAGGATTGTGTTTCATGAACGAGCATAATCCAATTTGGCTGCCATCTACCAGCAATATTGGATTATGTTGCATTTTAAGCAGTTGCATCTTGTCTGGACAACAACTCTAGAATAATTCAACTGATCGACTTCAAACTTGCAGTTTGGCTTGACATCGGTGAGAGGACAGTTGTCATTGCTTTTCAGTTACCTGTGTAATCCAAGATGGCCACCATCAGTCATCTTAGATTTTCAGCTTTCAGATCTTGTCTGGACAATAACTCTAGAACAATTCAACCAATCTACTTCAAACTTGGGGAGTGCATGGACATTGGTGAGAGGACAGTTGGTATTATGTTTTATGGATGTGCATTATCCAATATGGGTGCCGTCCGCTGTATTAGATTATGTTAAGCTCATCAGCGATATGTCCATTTTCAAATCCTACTCTTCATCAATGATATGAGATATCATCGACCAAAAAAAATCGACCATAGAGGTCCATGGCCCCCGCAGCAGCAGCGCCAGTTATGGTGGATGCAATCCACCATAACTGGTGCTGCTAGCGGGGGACATGGACCTCTATGGTCGATTTTTGCAAAGTGATTTTATATAGAGCACCATATTTTCTGGTTCCTGAGGAATTCTCCATTCGTCAACATCATGGATGTGATCTGTAAGCTGTATTGATTTCTTTCTTGCTTGCATATAATGTCTGGCAGGTTCTGATGGCTGTAACAAGCGGTCTGGTGTAGAGTGTCTGACCCATCAGACCTTATGGGATCTGTTCTTTAACCCCACCACCATCACCCTCAGTCAACAGCAGCTCCTTACTATTTGCAGGTAATTCCAATACTCATATCATATTCATATCTCAGTACTTGCCCCATTATCATACAATGCCTGATACCCTATCACTTCGGGAAATTGCGGAATTCGGAAACGTTGTCGAATTCGGCAACCTTCCCGAATTCAGAAACATGCCTATTTGATTTTCAAAGCATGAGCGACATAGGACAAAACACACATTTCCTCACCTGTAGAAAAAACGCCAGGTAGAATTTCCAAATGCCAGGATGAAATGCTATAGAAAAGGTGCTGCCACTTGTTGGTACAATAAAATTATATCCGATCGCTAAGACGAACGCCCGAGCGCATTTTATGTGAAATAAGGATGGATTTGGGCCACAAAGTTGTCGAATTCGTGAACTTTTTTTCAGAATGTTCCCAAATTTGACAACGTTTCCGAATTCCGCAATATCCCGAAGTGCTATAGAGTATCTTTGGGGGTTTCAGATTTCATGCCCTGTATTATCAGATTTGTAAATGCTAAGATTTGACATGAGAATTTGGTTGAGAGAATGACTAATAATCAATGGAACTGTTGGAAACAGTGCATCATGGGAAAAATATTCCAGTTTAGAAACACGCTATTGGTCAATTCAGATTTTCAAATAGAAATGGGGTATTCTCATTGGATTTTGGAGAAATTCAGAACACCATCCAGTCAATCATAAAGAGTTTTTAAAGAGTGTCATTTCCTGAAGAGGATCATAAACATTCACCCTATTTATTATGATTCCTTCAGAGATGTTCCTGCCATGTTTGATTGTCTTGACCGATGTGCGGCCTTCCCAGATGCAAGCACCGTGAGAAACTTCCTTGAAGATTTCAACAGAAACTGCGATGCTCTGTGTAAGAGGGTATCTTGTCTATCAGTTGTGGTTTTTACCCCTCGGCTAAAATTTGGCCGAAGGGTATTGTCGTCATGTACGTCCGTCCGTCCGTCTGTCGAGGCGTCCGTCTGTCCGTCTGTCCGTCACACCTTTCTCGTTACCAAGATATCTTTAGAACGACTTACCCTAGGCACACCAAACTTGCAGTGCACATCCATATGTGCATGACCCAGAACCCTATTGAATCTGGACCTGATTGGTTGGAAACTTTGGCGGCCATCTTTAATTGATGCGAAACCATCACAGCTTTCTCGTTACCAAGATATCTTTAGAACAACTTATCCTAGGCAGACCAAACTTGCACTGCACATCCATATGCTCATGACCCAGAACCCTATTGAATCTGGATCTGATTGGTTGGAAACTTTGGCAACCATATTTAATTTATGCGAAACCATTAATCTTGTGTATCTCAGGTACCATTTCACTGTTCAGTGTGAAACTTGGTATAGATCATTGATGCATCAAGAAACTTCAAAGGAATGACCAAACCAGTTTCCCTGATTCGGTGGAAACCTTGGCGGCCATCTTTAATTTATGCAAAATCTTTAATGATATATATCTCTGATACCATTCAAGTGTTCTATACGAAACTTGGTATACAGCATCGATGTATCAAGAGACCTGCAATGTATAACCACATCAGTTCCTCTGAGTGGCGAGAAGGATGGGCGGCCATCTTTAATTTATGCAAAATCATTAATGATCTCTATCTCTGAAACCGTTCCATTTCTTGATATAAAATTTGGTACACATCATCGATGCATCAATAGACTTATGATAAATGACAGTTCTGGTGGTTCTGATTGGGTGGAAACCTTGGGGGCCATCTTTAATTTATGCAAAATCTTTAATGATGTATATCTTTGATACCATTTCAGTGTTCTATATGAAACTTGGTATCCAGCATCGATGTATCAAGAGACTTGCAATGAATAACCACATCAGTTCCTCTGAGTGGTGGGAAGGATGGGCGGCCATCTTTAATTTATGCGAAATCCTTAATGATCTCTATCTCTGATAACTTTCAAATGCTCGATGTGAAATTTGGTATATATCATCGATGCATCAAGAGACTTATGTAATGAATACCGGTTTCTCTGATTGGACGGAAACCTTAGCGGCCATTCCTAATTGCAAAGTTTTTCATAATCTGTATATTTGTCAGTTGACTGCTTGGTGATCCTGAAGTCTTGATTCAAATTGAATACATTATGAATGGCTGGCGTCCAGAGCCGAGGGGTTTTCAGATGCGCAGCTTCGTATTGTTAAATACCGGTATTCCAAAAGTGTTATTGTTAAAAAAATATTTTCAAAAGCAAATCAGTTTCTATCATAACAAGCTTTATAAGTTGTAATGTTTTAATGGGGATCGCCAGCCACACTAGGCAGCGCTATTCCTCCAACAGGTAAAAGATGTGACGTCATAAAACGAACAATTACAACGTGGTTTGATTATGACGTTGCCTTTGTGATGTCCAGTAAAATGACCTGGGCATGCACCATTTACCTCTTGGTACACTTAGCCACCTGGCGTCAGTTCGGGCTGGCGAACCCCATCGTCTCAGAACTCCTGTTTATTTTATTTTTTAAACAGATCAGCCTATGTATGCTCTGGGTTTTGAGGGACAGTACTCGGGGCTGGAAGGCCAGCCAACTGCCGAATGTTTGGACCAGTACAGGACAGCTCTAACAGCAACCCTTAATGACCTGGCCTTCTCAACTGGAGCCAGATTATGTCCCATCGACATTAAAGTCAAAGGATTTTCAATTAATATCCTCCTCCAGGCAGAGCAGGTAAAATCAGTTATCTTTATGTGAGTGTTCAACATAACGGAGAAACATGTACACAGGGGAAATGTTCCACCATCTGGTATCCTCACTCATGTAAAGTTTATATGAATAATTTGGCTATCTCTTTATTGTTTTCAAAAGAATTACGAAAGTTTTAAAATTCGGAGGGTATTATTGAGGAAATTCCAGATAGGGCCTAAATTAAAAAGGTGTTTGTTTGGGGTAGCCCGACTGACCCAACAATATCCCCGCGACTCAAAACTTTTAAAAACATAATTTTTTCAATTTTTTCCCCCCTAATCTCTCCAAGAAAATCAAATGTTTACCGTTCGGAAAACTCACGGGAACAGTCTCCCTGGTATCCTGGACTCAGTGGCAATCAGGAGCCCTCAAAATGTTTAACATAGCAAAGTCACATGAGGGTTCCCGACACCAGACCTAGCTGTCGTCTTTGACAGGAAAAAGAAAACCGTAAACGGGCACTGTGCTGAATAAACGAGAAAGGAATAAGATTCAACTAAGGTTGCCAATGGGGTGAACTCTTTAAGCACGTTTGCAGTACGGTATAGTTCCTAAGGATAAATGTCTCTTTGCTTATGCACGACCATACCGAGGAGTAACAATTCTGAGACGACAATGGCAGTGGCCGGTTGAAGTGACAACAGGTGATCTTTGATCACGTTTTTTTGTGAATATATTATTTATCATTCGTTGTCGATCTGATACCAAGTTACGTGGAGAGAAGTCATACATATCTATTGGCTATAATCCCCAGAAATATGGAGGGAAGAGAGGTGGCTGTCTACGCGAAGACGACAGCGTGGAGCCGGCGGTATGTCAATCTGACGAGAGTTATACAATAACAACATCAATGACAAGTTACGCTTCTCTTTTGTTCTTGCGGCATTCTTGTCATAATATTTGGGGATAAATTTCTGCTAAGTATATATTTTGGGGCATATATATTTAGCAGTCATGCCAAAAAGCAGTACCCTTTATTCATTAACTATGAAGAATAATTGATCTATAAGTTTTTGCTAGTTGGAACTAAACTGACTGACCGCTCAGCAATACAAAAATTTAAAAAAATAAAAACTTTTTCTGACCGACCGACCCAATCTCACTGACCAGGTTCTGTTACCCCAAACAAACAACTTTTTAATTTAGGCCTAGACTTCATTTTGCCACCATACTTTATCCTTTATGAAATTTAATCTTGTTAATAGAACTATTTTTGATGTTGGTTTTCTTCAAAATGTCCCTATATATATAAATATATGTTGTACTGGTATCTGAAATTGACTGAAATTACTGAAATATTTGGAATGCATCCCTGCCCATCCCCCCCCCCACCCTTTCCCTTTCCCTTTCCCTTTCCTTTAACTCCCCATCTCATCACCTCATCTCCCTCTCTTACTCTCCCCTGTCTCCTTCCCCTTCTCCAGGGGTTTTTCTAGACACTTTTTTCATCGTGGTAACCACGATGAAAAACAATTACAAATTGAGTTTTTGCAAAATTTTGTAAATTGAGTTTTATTGCCGAAAATTGAGTTTTCTAAAATTTTGAGAATTTATGCGAAAAATTGAGTTTCTACGAAATAAATTGAGTTTCTGAGTAATCTAAACTGAGTTTCGTCGTCTGTTATCCCGTCCCCCTCCCCCAAAACCCCCGCGAGAAAGAAAAAAAAAACGTGTGACCAGCCACGCCACTCGAGTCGAGTCGAGTCGAGATAAGCACTCAGGATTTGTAACTTGTGTACCTTTATTATTCAATCGTATAGCTCCGATAAGGACGTCTGGTCTTGAGCTGTTCTCATTTCAGTCGTATAGGTCCGATAAAGACATTGTCCTGAACGTTTCTCATTTCAAAGCAAATTGTTCGGCCACGTTTTCGACGATCGAACTAGTCCGCCATTTTGATATTTCAAAGTTACGTCCCCTCTTTTTAATCCACTCGGGAACCACTGCTGTCATACTGCTGTGGCTTATGAGTCTGGTCTCCGTGACACGCTGTCCGTCAATCTCCGGAACCAAGACAACGGGCAAGCATTTTCTCTCTCAGTCAACATTTCACTTGGATGCGTGTGACGTTGAAAGACGTTTCCCCAGAAACAAGAAACGAACAAAACAGACATTCCCCAAAATACAGCTGATGTACCATTTGGGAATAAATACACAAAGTGAGCAATGCAGATTGGTGTAAAAACAAAAGATCCACACTCTCTCCTGCGCAACTGGGGATCTACATGCGGGGGCATATGATATGCTATAACATACAAAATATACGTTTTTATGAATAATTTTGTTTCTGCCCGATGGAAATTTCTGAAACCCCAGTATGTTTTGTAAACAAGTCCCACACCACATACTACAAAATAGGGTGCATATTGAGTTTAATTTGCAATTTTGGCCATTTATCTGCGTTTACCAAGCAGCATTGGATTTTTTTCGTGAAATCCACAAAACTTCACAACCACCATTGTTTTATTTTTTACGTCTCTTATTAACATTTTTATTGCCATTTATTTCTTCATTTCTTTCCTGTCACTTACAAATACTCAGACACTTACAATACTCAACCACCAACTTTGTCAAGGATTGGTTAACTCATGGAAATGGACAATTTTTATTTCTTGACTATTTTTTTAAACTAAAGTAAGCTATTTGTAGGGAAAATATTTTCACTTTTGACCTATCACAATCCAGAGCTAAAGTACTCTCCCCCACCCCCAAAATAATCGACCAAATAGAACTTCCCGAGATAACTTGGATTTTAAAACTCTTGTTTTATTCGCGCTCATTTTTTAATTAAATGAAGCTATCTCTGAGGGAAGTATTTCTACTTAACATCTTTAGCCAAAATATAATCGGCCAATCACAGTTGGATAGCAAACAAACTTGTATGCAGCTATGTATGACACGCAACTTTGCTTGATGAGCTTCATAACATTACTGACATGTTCATTCACGATGAAAAATTGTCGCGAATTTATTTATTGTAAGTGTCCTACTAAAAAGATAAAAAAATTGAGTTTCCAGACTGCATGCGATGAAAAACCCGAAAAAATTGAGTTTTGTTGTTTATTTTGCGCGCCATAGGCGCGCCGAAAAATTGAGTTTTTCATCTTTTTGAAATTGAGTTATATAAAGGAAAAGTGTCTAAAATAACCCCTGCTTCTCCCCCCCCCTTGTCTCCTCCCTCTTCTTTTACCCTCCCCCCTTCTCCTTCTCTTCCCTCCCCTCTCCCCCCCTTCTTCTCTTACCCTCCCTTTTTCCCTCCCTCACTGTCTCCTCTCCGTTCTCCTTCTCTTATCCCCCTTCTCTTTCTCTTTCCTTCCCTTCTCTGTCTCCTCCCTCTTCTCCTTCTCTCCCCTCCCCTCCTCCGTCTCCCCCTCTTCTCTTTCCTCCTCTCCGGCTTCCTCCGCTCCTCCGTCTCCTCCCCTTCTCCTCTTCCCCCTCCTCCGCCTCTCCCTTCTCCTCCTTTCCCTCCTCCTTCTCTTCCCTCCCCTCCTCCGTCTCCTCCCCCTTCTCCTTCTCCCCCATCTCTGTCTCCTCCCCTTCTCCTCCATATATCTCCTCCTTATCTTCCCTCCCCTCCTCTGCCTCCTCCCCCTCCGTCTCCCTCCCCCCCGTCTCCTTCTCTTTCCCTCCCCCTCCTCCTGCCTCCCCTCTCTCTCCTTCTCTTCCCTCCCTCCCCTCCTCCTCTTCCCTCCCCTCCTCCGCCTCCTCCGTCTCCTCCCCTTCCCTCCCCTCCTCCCTCCTCCCCTTCTCCTCTCTCCCCTCCTCTCTCTTGCTGTCCCCTCTCTCTCCCTTTCTCTCCTCCTCCTCCGTCTCTCCCCCTCCGCCTCCCGTCCTCCGCCTCTCCTCCTCCTCCCTTCTCTTCCCTCCTCTTCCCATCTTTCCCTCCTCCCTCCATCTCCTCCCCCCCTTCTTCTCACTCCTCCCTCCTCCCTCTCCTTCTCTACCCTCCTCCTCCGTCTCCTGCCCCTTCTCCACCCTCCCCTCCTCCGTCTCCTCCCACTTCTCCTTCTCTTATCCTTCCCCTCTCGATATTTAACCTCTGTTTCTTGTGTATCACCAGGCTATCATCACTCTGACCATGGCAGTTTCTACCTACAATGGGAGCATTAATCCCTCAGACATGGAGACTTGTGGAGACAGAGTGAGGCAGGACTTGATCACAGGCATATCAGAGCTGACCTCCCTCTGGTCTGTAGTGGGCACACCCGGCTGCCCTATACTCACCTTGAATCCGGTTGAGCTGACTGAGGCCGGGCAGGGGCAGTGGGCCTGTAACCTGGGTCTGGAGTACAACACCACTACTAGATCGTGTCAGACAGGTTGGGATTATTATTGCAAGGATTTCCATTAAAAACAAAAAAAAATTGCTCATTATTTGAGCAATTTGTTGCGATATTGAGTGAAATATTTTCTGTAATTTCAATGTAGACCAATACCATATAAAACTATATGTCTATTTAACCCTACCAGGCTATAAGTTTCAGCTCTGTTGTTCAAGGGGTAAGACAAAATAATTAGGGGGCCCCGAAATGCCCCCCCCCCCCCCCGCCTGGACAGGTCCCAAAACCCCCACCCCCAGGTCAGATAGGGTTAAAAAAAATGCTAAAGTAGCATTTCCTGATCTTAACATTATGGTTGTGTTCCATGTCATAGGAGAAAGCAGACCAGTAGGTCAGACAGTATGGAAGGTTGATAGGTTCGGCAAACTATGAGTGTACAGTAATTAAAAAAATGGCAAAACAAATATTTTTTTCAACTCAATGGACGTGATAATCTCTATAATTACAGCAGATGTACCAGTTTTGCAGAAAAATCTGAGAAGTGCCATTGGTGAATTTCAAATAGATCTGTTCAGCAATGATCCACAGTGGTCTGGATCTGTCCCACAGTGTGTAGGTAAGTAAGTGGCCTGTTACGGAAAACAGGACAGGCTCTGAATGCTTAAACTCCTGGAATATTCTTTGGAAAATGTGTGTGTGTGCGGATGATCAAATTTATTAGAACAATGAATGTTGACAACGTTAACAAAATGGTCCAAAATCATGCCAATTGTCCATTATTTCTTAGTTATTTTACAGAATGATCAAATTTGTTAGAACAACTGATTGAATTTATCCTGACAGTTGTGGGTGATTGCATTTTAATAGGGTGGTTGAATTACCGGAGGATTTGGTGTGCCAGGTACTATCACTTGATAGCTACAGTACAAGGCAGAGATAACGTGATGCTAAATGCGAGTAGAACGCGAAGTAATCGAGACTGACCCACGCTAGTTTATTGAAGGAGTCGCGACTATAGATTTTGGAACACGCACTTTCGACCCGACTGTTTTCGGTAAACGCGTCAGCGTGTAAAAGCGGTCGAAGGTAGCCGTCGATGCGATCATCTTGGGTTTTAGCGCGATCCACAGGCATATTTCAAAAGGGATTACTTTATTGATCGTGTCAGATGGAGTCTTGTTGGCCGAACACGCCGAGATTGACCACCACGTAAAATATTCCCCTCACAGTAAAATGTTCGTCGAGTGAAAGCTCGTTGATAGTCCACATCGTTCAATAATGAAATAATCGGCAATATACGTTCAAATTTTATTAAACATAATACCATAAACGTAGAAGAGGTTTATTTTATTGAAGACGTACCTTCATTCTGATGGAAACTGAGAAAATCAGCAAAGAATTTGCCGGTGTTTTTTTTGGACCATTTTCAACGCATCGAAATCTCATTTCTCGAGGTAGAATGTGGGAGACCTTGGCCTCATTTCCAAGATCATTTCCCCCACTTTCGACGTATGATGAGTGATGTAACAAATAACCAAGCAATTAACGAAGGATTTGATTAGATAGACATGTCGTCATCATGAATATTCCTCCGATAAAACAAGGCCGACTGAGCTGGTTAATACTGCGAAGCTGATTAGTTGAGAATGAGGTCACCAAAGAAAAAGCTGCGAGACAATCGCAGCGATTGGCCGGCTGTCTGTCTGTATGTCGGTCTGTGCCAAGTGAATTTAAATGACTCCATGGGAAACTTTTAGCGAACCGACTGTTGGATTTACAATGGAAATAAAGGGATACTCAGATTTATATGTCGGAATAAAACCCACAGGGACGATGCACTGGTATTTTAGCACGATCGTCCGGTTGAATTGGGCAAATTGTGATAAGATGGCTGGGACATAGACGCACGGTAATGTTGCCGAAATCAAAGTTTTTGTTGTTGTTTATTATATTTTCTTGCCTGGTCTGGTTTTATTTTAGACACAAACGAGCAGATATTTTGAAGGACAGATTAATTAAAGTATGGGCCTTATGAAAATAAATATATTTAGCGGGGTTTCAATCAAGCTACATGCAAATATATCGCTTCAAAAAAGACAGTCTACAACAAAATCCTCCCGCATGCATTTATCCGAGCATACAAGGCTGAGAAACGAGACTATCGTCAAATAATAATAATAAATGCTTTATTTAACGAGGGTTACACAATCAGTCAGAGACTGTTCTCCCTTGAGGCCCTCATAACAAAAGAAAGATGTTCAAATATATCGTATCTATAAAGCACAATTGATGATGATAATATATATGTAACATACAAATAATCAATCTCTGTTATTATTTACAAAATTATTTACAAGTTTCTTGAATGAATTCACAGACTCAGCACTGCGCACGTTTTGAGGTAGGCTATTCCATAGTGTGGCACCCGAGTAACTCAATCTTCTTTTGAAGTACTCTGTCCTGCCTTTTGGAATGTACAAGTGACCAGCACACGTTGACCTTGTAGTTCGACTTGTAGCATCAGCTGTTCTCTGGAATAGATTTGGTGTAGTGTTAATTTCAGAATTTAGGCTTTTGTAAGTGAGAATTGCTTTTTGAACAAATAATCTTTCATATATAGTCATCCAGTTCAATTGTTTAAACAGTGGCTATGATGGTGTGACAGGGTCAGCATTTAAGATGATTCGGGCAGTTCTTTTTTGGAGTCTTGAATTCTTTCAAGATAGCAATTGGAGGCATTTCCCCAGATAGCAAAGGGACCCGTTTGTTTACAACGTGCGACTTGTTCTGATCGCCTCATGCTGTATCATTACAGTGACGGCGAGCGGTCGACGCGTCTCAGTGGCGATTATGTTTTTGTTTTGCGCGATTGAGGCGCGTTTTCCGATTGAGATTAATAAATTATAGTCGCAAAAATGATTTTTTTAACTCGCGTTTAGCATCAAGATATTTCTGCCTTGTACTGTATACTGTGTTCCTCCGATCAAACTACTGTGACATTGTTCTGTATATTGTTTACTATGTAGATACAGAGCCTCCCAGGTTCCTGTCCTGTCCAGATGTGGAAGCATACCTAGGTCCCAATGGCCCCATCCCTATCTACTTCGTACTGCCCCAGGCATACGACAACGCCGGCCCCAATCTACGCTTCTCCTTCATCCCCGAAGATCTTAGGCTCCCACATATTTTCCAGCAGGTGGGTTACTTCTCTCATTATTTGAGCAAGACTGATTAATGTATTAGAATTTCGCTGATCATGGGCTATATGTCGATAATCCAAATTTTTCAGATTCGTCTGAGAGTCAGGAGATTAATTTTCCACCACCAGTTATGGTTGATCAGTTCATAAAGGTCCACCAGCATTTCTTCCAAATAAATTGATTTCTTCTCGAGGTGATTTCATCGTCTATGTCCGATAATATTATAAAGCCAAAATTTGTAAATTCTCGCCTCATTTAACTTTTGTAGGACACCCTTGTTTCTATAACAGCGGAGGACGCTGCAGGCAATAACGCCACCTGCTCATTTTGGGTGCGACTCCTAGGTATGTCAAAGCTGTTGCACAAATTAGATTGAGACATGATGATGGGAAATATGTACACAATGTATCAAATCTCGTAAAATGTCTGTATTGACTGGCTTCGATAATATCATAGTATTGAATCAAAAAATGTTCCTACGAATAACGAATAATTTTGCCAGATATGGAGGTTTGATGGCCCAATTAAAATGAGAAATATTAAGGAATATTTTCAGATGTCAGATTTTATTGTTATATACTGTAATTGAAGTTTCAAGGAACCACCCGTTTTGTCCCATAATTGTCTGTGAAAATGTAAATAGAAAGGACAGCATATTTGAAGTATAGAGAAATGTGCTTCAGTTGTATAACTGAACTGATCGAATTATCAGATTTCCCCCCAAAATATTTGAGGAAACTGGGACTGCATGGCACAGGTAACGGAATGTATGGTAATGGGAATTAAAATATTCCTATAACCAGGTCAGGGAAAATGAGGGATCTCTAGTTTTGGAGGTTAAAAAAGTCATTTTTCTTGAATAACATTTAAAATACGAATAAATAGACAGTTTTATGTCAGACAATGGCGAATAATTTCCTATGTAATGGGCATTCCACTAAAGTTCAAGTTAATACAAGGACAATGCTGTCTGGCCTTGATGGCAGCTGGCGGTGCACCGACACCTGGTTGGCTGCTTGAGTTTCGGTTCATCATTCCGAGGGCTTCCCTATGTCTTTAACCCAGAATATATTTTTAATTGATGATAACTTTTACATTTTTGGGGCATATTTTTCGACCTGAGGTTACCAGGTTTATCATAAATGTAAGCTTGTTAATCCTTTCTTGGAACGGTGAGAATATTTTATCCATATCATATTTATACCCCCCGACACGTAGTGTAGGGGGCGTATACTGGTTTCAGCTTGTCCGTCCGTCCGTCCGTCCGTCCGTCCGTCCGTCCGTACGTCCGTCCGTACGGATGTCTGTCTGTACGTCCGTCCGTAACATTTCGTTTCCGGAGCATAACTTGACAACCGCCAGTTGGATTCCTCTCAAATTTGGTATGCAGCTACCATACCATGAGACCTTGCTTGGGATTGCGTTTGGCGCATGTGCGTCTACAGGTGGCGCCACCTAGGGTCATTCCGTAACATTTCGTTTCCGGAGCATAACTTGACAACCGCTACTTGGATTCCTCTCAAATTTGGTATGTAGCTACCTTACCATGAGACCTCGCTTGGGATTGCGTTTGGCGCATGTGCGTCTACAGGTGGCGCCACCTATGGTCAAAAGTTTCTCATGTCAGTCCGTAACATTTCGTTTCCGGAGCATAACTTGACAACCGCTACTTGGATTCCTTTCAAATTTGGTATGCAGCTGCCATACCATGAGACCTCGCTTGGGATTGCGTTTGGCGCATGTGCGTCTACAGGTGGCGCCACCTAGGGTCAAAAGTTTCTCAAGTCAGTTCGTAACATTTCGTTTCCGGAGCATAACTTGACAACCGCTACTTGGATTCCTCTCAAATTTGGTATGTAGCTACCTTACCATGAGACCTCGCTTGGGATTGCGTTTGGCGCATGTGCATCTACAGGTGGCGCCACCTAGGGTCAAAACTTTTTCTTGTCGGTCCGTAACATTTCGTTTCCGGAGCATAACTTGACAACAGCTAATTGGATTCCTCTCAGATTTGGTATGTAGCTACCTTACCATGAGACCTTGCTTGGGATTGCGTTTGGCGCATGTGCGTCTACAGGTGGCGCCACCTATGGGCAGAATTTTCTCAGTTGGTCCGTAACATTCCATTTCTGGAGCATAACTTGACAACGGCTGATTAGATTCTTCTCAAATTTTGTATGTAGCTGCCATACCATGAGACCTAGCTCAGGATGTTGCATATGCGTCTACAGGTAGTAAGTTTAATATTTCACTTCCCATTTACTTCCTTTTCCTCTTCAATGTGGTTATCCAGATGACAGTAATTCGCCTATCTGTTGCAACAGCCCATTTCAAGTCTACACGGTTCTAGTGGTAACAACAGTTAGGTAAAACACAATATGCCTGCATAACCCCATTCTCAACAATCATTATTAACATCGATTTTCTGAACAATCCATTAAACTCATCTGAGTATCGTCACGACACATGCATAGACAATCCGTTAACCGCACTCCAACCGAGCGAGGTCTCATTGTCAACTAGTTACATACTGTGCCGCCACTCATAACATGTATACTTATATTCCTCTACAAATACTCGTCAATTCCTATCAAATGTGCATCCGGGGGGTATCTTGTAAGCATGCTTACTGATGATTTCCACTGCCACAATCCCATTCAGCTTACTCGTGAAACGTTAACCACCCCCATGTATCTATGCCCTTACGGGGGGTATCTTGTAAGCAGCCTTACTGATCATTTTGATCAAATGTGTGCATCCCTCAGACTATGCTCTAGTTACACCAATATCAATAGTTGAAAAACCCACTCCATGGTATAAACATAGGAGAGAGATCATGAGAACAACCTGAAGCTCATGTTGGCCCACATGCTGTGCACCAGTGTCGCTGACACTGGGGCAAGACAGTATTGTCCAAGGATTAATGTGGGAAGCTGCTATTAGATAAGTCAGCAATGTTTTTGCCTTCTAGTGATTTATAGTTTAGGTGTTTGAACATCTTGAAATTTGAATATAAAAACATTAGACCACCTTTTACCCATCAGCAAAATTCGGCCTTGGGGTATAGTCATCATGCCCATCTGTCCGTCTCTTGTTTTCTCATTCATATGTCAAGAATGATTATGCCTAGAAGCACCAGACTTACAGCACACAGTCATGTGGTCACAGAACAGAAGCCCACTGAAAATCAACAACAGTGACGCATATATTTCAAGTCACCAGGTCAAAATGTGTCAATTTTCACAAATTGTTTGTTACCCTCATATCTAAAGGACGACTAGACTATGCCTATGATTATCCAACTTACTTTACAAATGCATATTGAAGGAGAAGCCTATCAAACATCAGTGAGATTGACATATTTTTCCGGGACATTCGGTCAAATTTGTCCATTTGTCACTGGCTGCTTAGTACCATCATATTTCAATTATAGTGAAGCCTAAGCTTACTGAACTGATACCAGGCACACATCTAGTCATGGACTACAGCCAAAATTGTTCTTGGGGTATTGTCATCATGTACGTACATCTGGCCAAACTGTCAATTCTCACCATTTAATTATCTGAAGAATTACTTTGCCTGGGAGCACCAAACTTGTATAACACTATCGCAAAGTGAGACATCTATTTTTAGGGTCTCTGTGTCAAAGATGTTCCATTCATTACTAATTTAGGTTTTAGCTACCGTAAGTCAAGAATGATAAAGCCTAAGTTTACTGAACTTTACGTGCACACATATATGATCTTGGACTTCAGCCAAAATTCGCATCAATTGTAGTATTGTCATCATGTACGTATGTACGTACAATATGTCCATCTCTGTTTAGTTGGTACCACCATATCTCAAGAATATATATGTCCAGAGGTATGGTAGCACTCCATTTCCAGCTAACACCCTGCTACTACAGTCTGTCCTGAGTGGGGGCGAACACGCGACCCTTGTGCCGACAGCCGAACCTCTCTAACCCACTCGGCCACCGAATCACTCTACCAGATACTGTGTTTAAAATCTAGCCATTCTTTGGACACGGCTTTGGTGTAAGACCTCCCATTGAAAAGGTAATATCCTGGACCAAAGACTGACAATACAACTTGCAGCAGATCCTTTGTCAATTATATTTCGTGAGTCTTACACCAAATCGTTGCCATTCTTCACGTATTCTTCGCACATGTGCTTGTTTTACCTAGAAGAACTATGACGTCAACCTGGTTTGTGATTGATAGTTCCTGCTCTTCTCCCCTGCACACTGCTCTTCAGTGCCAGAGGGAGAATTGGGTATGCTGTAAACCCAGGAAGCGAAATATCCCCCGTTTTAGTACTGAATAAGTAACAGACTGTTGTAGCAGTTTCTTCCCCCATTTTAGTATGCTTTCATACCTGATGTCCAGGAACACCCATCTTAAATCACAGAGGCATGTGGTCATGGATTGACCTATATTTTATGGGTCACTAGGTCAAGCTATCAATTTGTCACCAATTGCTTGCTACCATCAAACCAATCTTCATCAACCAGGCAAGGGATTCTCAGTGCTTCGCACGGTTCATGTTATCTGTCGAAGTAGATATGCAACAATTTCTTTAAAGCATGTGCTGCTAAACAAAAATATATGAATTTATTGCTCAAATCTACACCTGCTATTGTTATTGCCATTATCCTCCTTTGGAGATCCTGCTGTAGACTAAAAATTCTCACCCCTCTGGAGCCTCAGCCAATAGGTTACACTGCGCCTGCGCCCAATACGCACTTCCCAATTCCTTATTACCCCTCAGCCCATAGGGCTAAGGGGTCTTGTCGTTGCCATGTACGTACGTCCGTCCATCCTAGCGTCCGTCCGTCAACATTTTCTTGTCCGCTAAATATCTGCAGATCTATGAAGTCGGGCCTGACCAAACTTTGGTGAGAGCTTCCTGAATGTTGACAGATGAAATGATTAGATTTTCAGATGGCTATGATGATGTCATGATTTTTAATTATTTTTTAGCCCACCATCACCAGATGGTGGGCTATTCAAATCACTTTTCGTCCGTGGTCCGTCGTCCGTCCGTCAGTCAGTCAGTCCGTCCGTCCGTCCGTAAACAATTCTTGTTATCGTGATTTCTCAAGAACTACTGCATGGATCTTTCTCAAATTTGGTACACAGGTTCCCCTTGGGGTCTAGTTGTGCAAGAAACCTTTTTTGGTCCGATTCGAAAATCCAATATGGCCACCAGGCAGCCATCTTGGATTTCCCCATGAAACCTTGTTATCGCGATATCTCAGGAACTACTGCATGGATTTTTCTCAAATTTGGTACACAGGTTCCCCTTGGGGTCTAGTTGTGCAAGAAACCTTTTTTGGTCCGATTCCGAAATCCAATATGGCCACCAGGCACCCATCTTGGATTTCCCCATGAAACCTTGTTATCGCGATTTCTCAGAAACTTCTGCATGGATCTTTCTCAAATTTGGTACACAGGTTCTCCTTGTCTTGTTGTGCAAGATACCTTTTCTGGTCCGATTCGAAAATTCAATATGGCCAACAGGCGGCCATCTTGGATTTTCCCATGCAGATTTGTTATCGTGATTTCTCAGTAAGTACTGCATGGATCTTTCTCAAATTTGGTACACATGTTCCCCTTATGGTCTAGTTGTGCAAGATACCTTTTTCGGTCCCAATCGAAAATCCAATATGGCCACATGGCAGCCATCTTGAATTTCCCCTTGAAACATTGTTACCGTGAATTCTCAGGAAATATTTCATGGATCTTTCTGAAATTTGGTACACAGGTCCCACATGGGGCCTAGTAGTGCAAGATACCGTTTTTGGTCCAATTCGAAAATCCAAGTTACGCTTCAAATTAATTCGGTATTCTCGAGTTGTGACGTTGCATCACAAGAGTCGGCGGATCAAACGGTGGGGCATATTCTATATATTGACTACATGTATAGAGAATATCCATACCTTCACCTTCCATATCAAGGAGTTCTAATAATTCGGAATTAAAATGTATTTCTTCAATTTTAAATCAGCTTTCTTTAGTCCATGCAGTAGCAAGTGAACTGCTCCACCCTTTCGTCTGCCGGCGGGTCGGCTACATGAAGGGACGTCACTCTTGTGACTCAACTCGACAACTGTAGACTACTGCATGTTTCGATCCAAGGGAGATAATCAGGATTCAGGCACTTTTGAAGTTTCAACATTACTGCACGGACCGGATCCCTTCAGTATTAAGTATTGTACCATCTTACTATTTTCGAGCATGGTATCTTCAAAGAGATATCTCAAAATAGCCCAATAAACAGAACAGAATTAGCATTCGTTCCTAATTATAAAATCTTAAGTATGTTTCATAGCTCATGCCAAAGTGTCCAAGAGATTGGTCTTCGCTTCCAGTACCCAATGATGACACGTGCAAAAAAATAAACAAAAAAAAAATACTACAAAACAAAGGCGAAGGATCCTCCGTACATATGTACATTCACTTTCAGACTAACTTTGCTCATTTCTCTTGTATTATAACAACCGACATAAGTAAAGTTTCTAGAAATCTTGAAACTCCTGAAACTTGAATTATATCTTGGTGTTTTTCAGTGGCCTTTTTCGATCTTTTTCGCTCAGATTCGAAATTCTGTAAACAAAATTACAAATCAATCGTTTGTTCTTAGTAACAATGGAAAAAAAGATCCTCTAGTCATTAGCTTACAATTATCGGACAGTGGTGGGCGCCAAGATCCTTCAGGATCTCTCGTCTTCTTATTTATTGATGGCGTAGCTTTTGCACTGTTATCTATGCCCATCAACATGTTCTTGTCCGCTGAATATCTGCAGATCTATGAAGTCGGGCCTGACCAAACTTTGGTGAGAGCTTCCTGAATGTTGACAGATGAAATGATTAGATTTTCAGATGGCTATGATGATGTCATGATTTAAAAAAAAAAATTATTATTTATTGATGGCTTAGCTTCTGCACTGTTATCTATGCCCATCAACATGTTCTTGTCTGCTGAATATCTGCAGATCTATCAAGTCGGGCCTGACCAAACTTTGGTGAGAGCTTCCTGAATGTTGACAGATGAAATGATTAGATTTTCAAATGGCTATGATAATTTCATGATTTTTAATTTTTTTTAATTTTTTAATTTATTGATGGCTTAGCTTTTGCACTGTTATCTATGCCCATCGGGAACCCTTGGTTGCATGTTTCGTTGTGAATTTTGAAGGTTCCCTGATACAAGAAAACCTGGTCCATTCATGATTCTCATTGAATGAAGGACAACATTTTTCTTAAATTTTGCTATTAAATCATTCTATTCTACATCATATGATTTATTCTAAAACTTTTGCATGAACCATATTTGTGTCCACACATTTAACTGGAACAACATAATGCTTCAATTTTTGTCACCAAACATGTTACTGTACCTTGGAAATTATGTAAAAAGAGTGATTAGGAGAGCCCATTTTTAGCCTGACTCTGTGCAATTTTGAATCAGTTTGCATACCTGGAGCATTTGCCCCCCCTTGGGATTTTTTGCAGGTTCCGATCCCAAACTCCCAGTTCCTTTTCGTAATTCATTATTGAGGGTCCAATTTTTTTAAGTGAATTTCGGTGCAAAGAGCCTGTGGTCAATCACAAAACAGAGCTTTATTAACATGAAATTCAATACCCAGCTATGCAATCGGATCGATATTGAGGCTTCCAGAAGCTTTTTCTAGGAGTATTTCCTTCAGAAATCCTTTCAAATTGAACAACAACAACACTTTCGTTTTTTGTTTCATTTGAGTTTTGGGTGCCCATATGTTTTCCAAAACTAAACTGGTTCTAGATGCAGCCCTGATCCTACTTGACTAAAAAAAAAAGAGGCTGAGGGGTCCACGCACCTTTTAGGTGCTTGCCTGCAATTCATGTTCTTCCTACAGCCACATCTTTAAAGCATGTGCACCTAAATAAAAATATATGAGTTTATGCGCCATTGACAAAAATAAACCCTGCAAATTTGTCCATATTTTTAAAGTTATTTAAGAAAAATGACCTTTTTCTCCTCCAAACTGGAGAGCCTTCACTTTCCTGACCTGATAACTAAAGAACTAAAGATATAAATACAAAATATAATATATCAATATAAGATATAAATACAAAATATAATATATCAATACATAAACAAGCCAATAACTGTTGAAATTTCAGATGTTACTCCACCACAGCTGATCTGCCCATCTGATGTAGTTTACGTTGAGTATGACACGACAGAGAAAGATGTGCCAGCCAGATTTCCTCCAGTGCAGGTTTTTGATAATCGCGGAGTGACAAGTCTAGTCTATAATCCACCAAACGGGACACTCGTACGCATGAGACGCCCTTATACAGTCACAGTCACTGCTCTAGATGCTGCCGAGAATGTAGCCAGTTGCAGTTTTGAGTTTCAAGCTCAACGTAAGAATTCATATTTTCATGTAGTTTAGAGTCTTAACTAATTTTCTGTTCCGCTTCTTACATGAGGACTTAGTAATTAATATATAATGACTGAGTTGCACATTATCGAGAGAACAAAGAAGAGCCTGTCTGTTCACTGACCCATCACTTCAGCTGATCAACTACTGGGTTGTGTAATTTCACTTTCCCTTATCTATTAACCCAGGAGAAAATGTTGAACTGGCGATAGCTGATATATTTTCATGTAATATTTGCCAAATTATACTTTATTCTGAGCATAATGACACTTACTTTGAATACTGGGAAAATATAGTACATATGTATAAAATTATGGCAGCTATCACAAGTTCAAAATACTCCCCTGGGTTTATAGATTTGGCAAAGTGAAATTATACAACCCAGTAGTTGATCAGCTGAAGTCCTGGGTCAGTGAACAGACAGGCTCTTCTTGTTCTCTCAATAATGTGGAACTGAGCCACTAGAAATTTCTGTTTGGCCTTCGTTGGAACCTGATATTTGATTCCATGTATTTTATCTTTTGGAACTCATCGTACCCTTACCCTATTGGTAACGTACAGTTCAGCCTATCAATCAGAAACAATGTGTATGTTCCGTAAATTAGCTCACATGAAACCATCACTATCATTATATTATGTGAAATATTCTGACTTCATATGTATGACAGTTCTGGGGTGATAAATGTAGTTAGCATTCCTTTAGGATTCAACCATCCATGGGAATTAAATAATTGTTCTTCATTATTATTTCACTTTTACCCTAAAACGACTGAATGGTTATATAAATACAGTTTTAACAGAAAAAGCTATTAAGATGAGAAATTGACCCTGGCTTCTTCTTTTGTCTTTCATATCAGCGGAGGGATGTCCCGACTGGAGTCTGCAGTTTCCACAAAATGGCAACCGTTCTTGTTCGGGGATCATTTCTGGCAGTAACGGTACCGGCTTCGCCTGTGAAGTCTCCTGCCCTCGTTACTTTGATTTTGTCAGTGGAGGTCTGAAGGTTTTCACCTGCCTGTTTGGTGGAGATTGGGACCCTCACAATTATGTACCGGACTGTACAGGTTAGAGGAAAAATGTTTT
This sequence comes from Hanleya hanleyi, assembly GCA_036873755.1. Lineage (NCBI taxonomy): Eukaryota > Metazoa > Mollusca > Polyplacophora > Lepidopleurida > Hanleyidae > Hanleya > Hanleya hanleyi. The sequence continues at coordinate 39,173 of JAVTVY010013424.1, forward strand.
TGCATTTAAATTCACTGTCCTCGTAAATGCTCATTTTTAGCAGGAAGTATCTTTCGCAGTTTCAGCTCAAAAGCTATTTCGCTGGATCTATCTTTCCGCTCACTGAAAACATTATTATTTATTGCCAGACCCTGGTCAGGGAATATAGTATTGCTGTTTGTCTTTTGTATGTGTGTCTCAAATACTTGTTACATGATCGCTTTGAAAGCATTCAGTCAATCGATTCCAAATTGTCACTGAAGATATATTGGGAAAATAGCTCTCACGGTATTGAATTTAAGGTCAAAGGGCATGGTCCCAGCACCCTGAAACTGAATCTGAAATTATACATTTTGTATCTTGAGTTTTGATTCAGCAAACATCTCTAAACTTTACAGGTAAGTTATCCATGTGATTATTAAGAGACCTATTTTTTTTTCTTTTTTGGTTAAAAAGGCATGGTCAAATCCTTTCGAATCTGATAATAGCTTGTCTGTACTATATCTTGAGGTAGTACCAAATTTCTCAAAACCTAACATTTATTGCTGATATAATGCCAAAGAAGCCAGTTTTATCCCCACCTGGACCATAATCAGGAGATATAGAATCGTTTATTCTGCTTACCTGCCGTGCTCTGTCTGACGGTATTCCTATTTATACCCCCCGACACGTAGTGTAGGGGGCGTATACTGGTTTCAGCTTGTCCGTCCGTCCGTCCGTCCGTCCGTCCGTACGTCCGTCCGTACGGATGTCTGTCTGTACGTCCGTCCGTAACATTTCGTTTCCGGAGCATAACTTGACAACCGCCAGTTGGATTCCTCTCAAATTTGGTATGCAGCTACCATACCATGAGACCTTGCTTGGGATTGCGTTTGGCGCATGTGCGTCTACAGGTGGCGCCACCTAGGGTCATTCCGTAACATTTCGTTTCCGGAGCATAACTTGACAACCGCTACTTGGATTCCTCTCAAATTTGGTATGTAGCTACCTTACCATGAGACCTCGCTTGGGATTGCGTTTGGCGCATGTGCGTCTACAGGTGGCGCCACCTATGGTCAAAAGTTTCTCATGTCAGTCCGTAACATTTCGTTTCCGGAGCATAACTTGACAACCGCTACTTGGATTCCTTTCAAATTTGGTATGCAGCTGCCATACCATGAGACCTCGCTTGGGATTGCGTTTGGCGCATGTGCGTCTACAGGTGGCGCCACCTAGGGTCAAAAGTTTCTCAAGTCAGTTCGTAACATTTCGTTTCCGGAGCATAACTTGACAACCGCTACTTGGATTCCTCTCAAATTTGGTATGTAGCTACCTTACCATGAGACCTCGCTTGGGATTGCGTTTGGCGCATGTGCATCTACAGGTGGCGCCACCTAGGGTCAAAACTTTTTCTTGTCGGTCCGTAACATTTCGTTTCCGGAGCATAACTTGACAACAGCTAATTGGATTCCTCTCAGATTTGGTATGTAGCTACCTTACCATGAGACCTTGCTTGCGATTGCGTTTGGCGCATGTGCGTCTACAGGTGGCGCCACCTATGGGCAGAATTTTCTCAGTTGGTCCGTAACATTCCATTTCTGGAGCATAACTTGACAACGGCTGATTAGTTTCTTCTCAAATTTTGTATGTAGCTGCCATACCATGAGACCTAGCTCAGGATGTTGCATATGCGTCTACAGGTAGTAAGTTTAATATTTCACTTCCCATTTACTTCCTTTTCCTCTTCAATATGGTTATCCAGATGACAGTAATTCGCCTATCTGTTGCAACAGCCCATTTCAAGTCTACACGGTTCTAGTGGTAACAACAGTTAGGTAAAACACAATATGCCTGCATAACCCCATTCTCAACAATCATTATTAACATCAATTTTCTGAACAATCCATTAAACTCATCTGAGTATCGTCACGACACATGCATAGACAATCCGTTAACCGCACTCCAACCGAGCGAGGTCTCATTGTCAACTAGTTACATACTGTGCCGCCACTCATAACATGTATACTTATATTCCTCTACAAATACTCGTCAATTCCTATCAAATGTGCATCCGGGGGGTATCTTGTAAGCATGCTTACTGATGATTTCCACTGCCACAATCCCATTCAGCTTACTCGTGAAACGTTAACCACCCCCATGTATCTATGCCCTTACGGGGGGTATCTTGTAAGCAGCCTTACTGATCATTTTGATCAAATGTGTGCATCCCTCAGACTATGCTCTAGTTTAATTTGCATTATATTTTTCTTACTTTCTTCTTCAGAGGAGTTGTTCCCAGATTATGAGTTGGATATTTACCAGAATATCACTGTATCCCCGGAACAAGATGACTGTATTCAGACCGTGTTGACGGAAGTTGAGAGCCAACTCGAGGGCCTCATTCAGCGTCCATGTGCCGCCATTGCCAACAGTATAAAAATCAGCGTCCACTCCTTCTCCTCCAGTGCGCAGAATAGTCTGGTATGTTTACAGGGGTACGGTGTGTCACTTGCTTCAATGCATTTTGCTGAGAAGCAACAGGAACTTAATAATGTGATGTCTAGCACTGTAATATCACTTGTCTTTATTGCACCATGAAAGCGTCCTGTCCGTGTCTTGTGTGCTGTCCTCAGTGTTTTATAGCGTGAATGGAGGGTGTCTGGTTCCATGCTGCTTCAAAGATTTCTTCTTTGAAGTAGCGGGAACACAACTTGGCTGGGGGTGCTTTAGTTGGTTCGTCACCATATAGCTGGAATGTTGTTGAAAGCAATGTTAAATTCTATTCACTCACTCACTCACTCTTGTATCACGTTGGGCACACCGGTTCTCGTCAGATCACCAAAGTTGAGCAATGTTGAGCTCGGTCAATACTTCGATGGGTGACCGGGTGCTGTACTGGCTGGGCTGATCAGTGTCCAGGATAAAAGAAACTGTGGAAGGCACCGTCGTGATATGACTAAAAAGATGTTAAAAACGACGTTAAATCCTACTCACCCACTCACTCTCATATCCAACACAGTAAAACCTATCTGAACTGGATGTCTTTGGGAGCAGAATTATAGTATTGGGGGTTGATGGAGTAGTAGGAATCTGTAATCCAGGGAAAGTCCCTGAATTTCAAAATCCATTTTTATATGACCTAACCTTCAACACTACTGTGTGTGGTGCATGAGGATATTGTTTTGAGCATGTGTGTCCTTCTGTTTGTTTGTCAGTCCATTAATAATAACTCCCATGTTCTCTTACTGCAGATATCAATCAGAGCAATAGTATTCCTGCAGGTGGTGAATGCAAGTGGTATCTGGCCAAACACAGTGAAGCAGTGTGCCGACTCTGTGACGAGTATTCTTCTAAATGTCTCCTCCTGGTCTCCAGTGATCACCAGCTGTGGTAGTGTTAACTTGGACCCATCCACGGATATATCAGGCGAATACAGTTGTGCAGCGGGGCACATATTCAAGGGGGACAAAAATCTAGGATACTGCTGTGAGTCCACTGATTATTTATCATTATATTTCAACATTGTACTGAGCATCCACGGTCTCAGAAAGATTGACTTTGTGAAGCATTAGATATACTCAAATAGTTCAACAGACAAACAGCTTCCTCACTAAAGGCTCAAAGGTATGCAGCATTATTAATCATCATTGATCAGGTATATCATAACCGGGCAAGGTAATCTCTTGGACCCTGCAATAGGCTGCGCAAAAGCTGAAATTTGCAAACCTCCAGGAGAAGTCATTTAACCCTCAGGGCTTGAAATTAACGCTCATTTACCCGCCCCTGACAAGTGAAATTTGCATGGGACAACCAGCCTCTGTAATTCGGTTGTCCAGGGACAATTACCTTAAAATTACTAAAATCACATCCCTTAGATTTTGTCTTATCGTCGGCAAGTACATCCGGTCCGTCGTCCGGTCGTCAGTCGTCAACAATTCTTGTGACCGGTTTAGAAGCCTGACCGGTTTAGAAGCCAAACCGTTGCTTCTAGAGACTTCAAATGTGGTATACAGGATTGTTCGGTGGTCAGCCACAAGCCTATTGAATCTGGACCCGATTGGTTGGAAAATTTAGCGGCCATTTTTAATTTATGCGAAACCGTCACAGATTTCCCGTTACCAAGATATCTTTAGAATGACTTACCCTAGGCACACCAAACTTGCCGTGCACATCCATATGCTCGTGACCCAGAACCCTATTGAATCTGGACCCCATTGGGTGGAAACTTTGGTGGCCATTTTTAATTTATGCGAAACCATGAATCTTGTGTATCTCCGAAACCATTTCGCTGTTCATTGTGAAACTTGGTATAGATCATCGATACAACTTGCCGTGCACATCCATATGTTCGTGACCCAGGACCCTATTGAATCTGGACCCGATTGGGTGGAAACTTTGGCGGCCATCTTTAATTTATTCGAAACCATGAATCTTGTGTATTTCGGAAACCATTTCGCTGTTCAGTGTGAAACTTCGTATAGATTATTGATAAATCAAGAAACTTTAAAGGAATGACCAAACCAGTTTCCCTGATGGGTGAAAGCCTTGGCGGCCATCTTTAATTTATGCAGAATCGGTAATGATGTATTTCTCTGATACCATTGAAGTGTTCTAGACGAAACTTGGTATACAGCATCGATGTCTCAAGAGACTTGCAATGAATAACCACATCAGTTCTTCTGAGAGGCGGGAAGGATGGCCGGCCATTTTTAATTTATGCAAAATCATTAATGATCTCTGTCTCTGATACCGTTCAAGTGCTCGATGTAAAATTTGGTAAACATCATGGATGCATCAAGAGATTTATGATGAATGACAGAACTGGTTTCTCTGATTGAGTGGAAATCTTGGCGGCCATCTTTAATTTATGCAAAATTTTTAATGATGTATATCTCTGATACCATTTAAGTGTTCTATATGAAACTTGGTTTACAGCATCGATGTATCAAGAGACTCGCAGTGAATAACCACATCAGTTCCTCTGAATTACGGGAAGGATAGGCAGCCATCTTTAATTTGTGCAAAATCATTAATGGTCTCTGTCTCTGATACCGTTCAAGTGCTCAATGTAAAATTTGATATACATTATCATTGCATCAAGAGACTTACGATGAATGACAGAACTGGTTTCTCTGATTGGATGGAAATCTTGGCGACCATTTTAATTTATGCAAAATCATTAGTGATACCATTTTAGTGCTTCATATGAAACTACCAATTATCGATACATCAAGAAACTTACAATTAATGACAACGAATTTCTATGATTACATGTAGGTGGAAAACTTTGTTGTCATCTTTAATTTATGCAAAATCTATACCTCTGGTACTGTTCAAGTGTTTGATGCAAGACTTTGTATACATCATCAGTACATCAAGAGACTGAAAATGAATGATCGAACCATTTTCTTTGATTGGATGGAAACCTTGGCAGCCGTTTTCAATTTATGTAAAATCATTGATGATCTATATATCCTTTGATACTGTTCAAGTGTTTAGTATGCTTGGTATACGTCATAGATACATCAAGAGACAAGTAATGACTGCCGGTTTCTCTGATTGGACGGAAAACTTTGCGGCCATTTCTGATTGCAAGTTTTTTGATAATCTGTATATTTGTCACTTGACTGCTTGATGTTCCTGATATTTTCAAAGTAGTATGGTTCAAATTGAATAGATTGTGAATGGCTGGCACCCAGAGCCGAGGGGTTTTAGATGCGCAGCTTCGTATTCCTATCAAAACTCTATATTACTTGGCTAATCGGAAGACTTCTATTATTGTTCAGATTATTATTAGGGTTCAAAGCAAGAATGGCTTGAAGCCTTTTGTTTTTGTTCAGAATATTTTTGTTCTTCCGCCATATTTTTCGCACGTGATATGTCAAATTATTTATTATACATGTAGTTCTCCAATTCATCCAATATCCCACACTGAATTGATCACATATTAATCTTTTACAAGCCACTGCTAAAGCATCTTCTGCATTCAACCAAATCTTTCAGGCCTTTACATATGCATTATTCATTCATTGTGTACCAGTATACACTGACTAAAACTGTCTGGCTGAGAGATTGTTGTACCTTTTAGGTGCTGCCTCATGTTTAGGATGTACAAATGATTTTCCCATCCACCAGCATTGTTATGTCCACTATCTTGAAAGAAGAATCCCATAAGGGGAGCTAACTGGATGCACTGTACATACCTTATTATTTTCGCTCATATGAAACCGAAAACAATATGTTTATCTTGATTTTGTTTCAAAACAAACATGAAGTCCTTGTAATTTAGTGTCTTCGACAAACCCTATCCTTTGCAACGTTGTTTCATAAAGTGAGAAATTAAATGAAATTAAACCATTCCTTGCATTATTTTTGTTATTCAAACAGTATAAAAACCAGGAATGATCAGTTCTAATTTCTGGTTTTTAAATGGAAAAGCACTACTAATTAAAAAAAAAAAAAAAAAAAATGGAAATAGTCTGATTGTACATGGCTAAAATGTTTATGAAAATACGTAACACCTTATAAATTGAGGTTCTCAGAAAGACAACTTTTTGGGACCCTAGTGTTTGAAAACAAAACGTAAATGGAAGGCTAAAATGATTCAAAAATTTGAGACAACCAGAATGTCCCATAAAACCAGAAAGAATTTATTTACAGCCCTGACCCTTCATCATAACTTACCTGTTAATTAAAGCCACAGGTGCACATATTCTATAGCAGTAAATGCCAGCACCACACATGGCCCGATTCAGGCTTTTATTAGCCCATTATAATAGGTTTGGGTGACATGGATTTGGACGACTAGGTGAGCAAATGTGTAAAGAAAAAAAAAGTGTTTTTTTTAACAAATTTCTTTTCTGAACATGCTGAAAGCAATAGCAATGTGAGTAATGCTGCTAATTGCTGCTAATTGCTGTTCCATTCAAAAAGGTATGGGAGGGGAGGAAGGCACTCAAGATATTATTCTATGGGTCATAGGAAGAAATTCCCTTCAATCCATATTACAACACTGGGAAGGCCAATCAAATTTCTATAGGTGGTGGGGTATAATTCAAAGCTGCCCTCCGCCCCTCCCATAGTTTTTTAAATGGAACAGCCCTAAATAGCAAGTTATCAGGACATATTTAGAGCATTTATATTCCTAGATCTCTCACGGCAGTCCTGCACTGCGGCCTATTTTACTATGCCTTGCCAGGCTCTGCATCGTGTTTGGGTGCCCTTGTATCTTTACTTTCACTTCTGCCTTAAACTAGTGGCTTTTTCTTGCTGCATATATCAGCAGTATCTCTCCCTCCCACCCAAAATCTCACCCCCCCCCCCCCATAAATAAAGTTCATACAGTAGTTAAACAGACAGTAGTTAAACCATGTACCTCAAAAATTCTGTTTTATATTCTGGATTCATGCCTACAGAGACTTTTTATTTCAACTACAAACATGTTCTGTTATCAGTGGCCTGTACTTTGGGTATGTTTGCCAACGAGAGTGCTGGGATTTGTCAGGACTGTTCAAAAGGCTCTTACCAGGATGAGCGGGGTCAAGCCTTCTGTAAAACTTGTCCCCTGGGAACTTCTACTTCGGATATGCATTCTAAGAATTCTACTGAATGCATAGGTAAGTACAGATTGACAAAGCCCTGCTGGGTGAGTAGGCAAACTTGAAGGATTTGTCTGCCTGCAAAAAGATATCTGAAATACCCTAATAAAAATTGGATTTCATCGCAACCTCCTGCATGACGATGCGTTGAATATTAAATAGACATATGTCATTGTTGAAACTGGAATTCCAATTTTTAGTGGTGGAAAATCAATATCCCATTGTCTGGGAAAATCTTAGATTCTACCAGTAGGAATTGGAATTCAGATTCAAGTAAACTGCTGAACACATTTACATTGAGTATTATTATTTATTGATCATTAGACCAACAGGTCATGTAGACTAGCTATGACCATATGTCAGAAGTTTATTTTACTGTGCATAATTAAATTCAGATTTCTCCCATGTTGTATACTGGTTTGTTCAAGGATTGAGAACAACATAATAAAATTTGGTCCACTGAAAAGTTACTGACTGTCCACATATTACGTAATGGTGAATTTTGATGTCCACCCATCCCGACAACATTCTATGATAGACAGCCCCTAAAGCCAAATGTGATTGATGTCATTCTTTTATTGTTTGTTTAAAGGTATATGTGGCCCTGGTGAATTCTCCAACACAACTCTTATACCCTGTCACAAGTGTCCTCTGGGATCCTACCAGCCCAGTAACACTTCCCGGACTTGTCTCCCTTGTCCAGGCGACACCACTACAGCTAGACCTGGAGCAGTGTTAGTAGAGGAATGCAAAGGTGAGATCAATGTCCTGGAGAATTATTCGCTGTAACCCAAACTCATAAGCACTGAACCGTACGGACAGATGGCAACCTCCTAGTCTGAAGAGTAGCGAGGTGGAAGAGGAAAAATTGCTGGCCATTTGTATGTTTCGATAGCAGATTTAATAAAAAAAAAAAAAAAATATCAATTGAGAAAATTTATAACTCCCAAAAACTCATACCAAAAAAATTTCCATCTGGACCACTCCGGACAATAAATTAATAGACATTCCTAACCAGACTGCATTGTTCATATAGTCGACTTCTTTCTCTGTATTATCGGTGTGAGTATATCCCATAAGTTTGGCCTCAGGATCTGATATTTTCATGATTGACATTTGAAATTTTCAATAATGTTTGCGTGGTTTAAATGACATACACACTGTTGGGGTAATTCAGCTATTAAATGACATACACACCATAATACGGTAATTCAGCTATTAAATGACATACACACCATAATACGGTAATTCAGCTATTAAATGACATACACACCATAATACGGTAATTCAGCTAAATGTTTGCTGACTGAACACCAGGTGACCTGATTTAGATGTTTGTTGTATTCAGAGTGAGTAGAAACATTCAAACGCATGTGATTGTTGTTTCAGCGCGTTGTCCTGCTGGCTACTTCAATGAAACTGGTCTTGAGCCATGTACAGCATGTCCACTTCATACGTACCAGGACGCCATTGGCCAGACAGGCTGTAAAGACTGCCGGCCAGATGAAGTGACCATTGATGAGGCCAGTGACAGTTTGGGAGACTGTATTGGTCAGTAATACAACATTATAATATAATCCGATGTTCTGATTCTATACATTGCTGAATGCGACAATATTATATTTAATCCCCAGCCCCCACCTTCTTTCTCTCTCTCTCTCTCTCGCTTCTACACCATTTCAAGTCATCTACCTAAACTAGTTGAGATAAATTAACTGTTGGTACCGGTATGGGTTATTTTCCTTCATCTTAATGCATCTTAATTGCATTGTTAAATATTTCCAAAGTCTCTATACCATATCACCACATTTTGGGATTTTTCTGGATATGTAATATTCGTAACGGTATATATTAACATGAAATTTCCAATGTCATGAACTTAAATTCATGTCAGTGTCTCTACATTGTTGTAGTGAACTTCCCATTTAATTTGAATTTGTGAATCTTGATCAAAATTGTATTTTAGGGCCTAAGTTGTATTGATGTTGTTGTTGATGTATTTGTCAGTTGTGGACCAGTGTGAGACAACACCGTGTCTGAATGAAGCCACATGTGTGGATAGATCCAGGTATTACACCTGTCTCTGTGCTCCAGGCTTTACAGGTCAGTCTGGGGAGAAAAAAAAATTCAAATGACTTTGCTGTGATGAGAGAGTGAAAAGTTTGCAGGAAAGAAATTTTCATTTAAAAATTAATTTTTATTTTAGAGATTCAACACAATATATATATATATATATATATATATATTTGAGATATCAAATGTCGTTTGATATAAGATATAATAACTAATAATTCAGATTTGTTTTTCTTATTGAAAGATATCAGGGTTTGAGCGTTGTACATATTACCAGAAGTATATTCTAACATTTCTTAGTTTTGCTGGTTGATAGTATGCGTGGATGTACTTTTGTAGCATCCTTTCAGTCCTTTTCTAACAACTCGTACTTTCACAGGTGATCGTTGTGATACAGATATTGATGATTGTGTCAACAGTCCCTGTATGAACAATGCCTCCTGTGTTGACCTCGTTAATGGGTTTAATTGCTCCTGTATACCAGGTAAACTAGAGAATTCATGCTATCATTCATGATATTAGATTCAACGTATTTTAAATGTATATGATTCAATCACTTCTACACGCTTTGCCGGTCATCTAAAAATAGCAAAAAATGCCATGTTTCCTTCCCATAGTGCAATGCGAACCACGGGTAAACTTTTGCCTCACGCATGCTGTAAGTATAGGCACAGACTGAAAATTGCCGAAAAAAGTTATTTCAAAAGATTTTTACTTGATTTTTTTCAGACTTCTTTCACTCTAGAACAGTTCAGTGATATTTCAGGTCCCTGTCAGCTTCTGACACTATCTATATGACGTGATTGAGGCCCATGTTGAAAGCATTGCTGTATCTGAATCTTGCTCTTGAAAAAGGGACAATAACTCTTCATTTTTGCCACTTTCAGACGACCGGCAAGTCGTGTATTAATGTTTTACTTATCACTACACTTCATCACAGATTATTACTGCTCTTCTGTAAATGACCTGCTGAAAGCTAACAATGTCTCTCTCTCTCACATAGAGTGAGACTAATAAGTATATGGCATCTAAGGTCTTCCAGATCCTGCAAAATATGTCTCGCCATTTCTTATGGACTCCGGTTCAACACAAAACATCAGGCTACTCCCTTCGACACACTAACCAATTCATATTGTCACAAATTAAATCTACAATTTATGGTTCATAATCATTCCATTATGAGGCCACCCATGTATGCAACAGTCTTTTGAACGAATTTACGGATGTAGAGTCGTATGGTCAGTTCCAAAGGCTGCTGAAACACTGAGATGAAATCGACTGTAACTGCTCTGTGTGCAATCAGGGACCGTATAATGAAGGGGACTGGTGATCGGCTTACGGTAATTCCCCTAATAATTCGATCACCGGAAGTGATATTTGAGGTGATAAAAAATAGGGGTGATCGATTTATTGCAAATCATTGAAAGTGACAAATCCCGAAAAATGCGGGTGATCGAATTGTAAGTTTTAGTAATTTGTGTGATGTTGTTGTTGTTGCCATAACCCGCTGTTGCTTCCAAACGCGGCTCCAAAAGATAAATTATAGTAAATATTATTATGATAGCTGGATAATTGTCTTTTGATTGACCTGCACCAACGATTTTTCGGAAACTATGATCGGATATGTAAAACAACGCTTTTATCGATAAATCGTCAGTTCACGAGTTACACTATACTCGCGCATGTTGTCAGACTGCCTCTTCATGTTAGGCCTACGTGCGTCCTCGATTTAGGTCATCTCGGTCATGAATGGAAACGTGTTCTAAGTAAAATACAGAAGACGTGTGGTGTATCCACGCAAAACTTTACTACATGCCAATCAAATCATACAATACTTTTCACAAACTATCAGAGATGCAATATTCGGTTCAGAATAGTTGTTTTGTCATACCGGTTGCCGCAAAAGTTTTTTGAGTTTTTTTCTCAGCATGGCGGAAAAATGTATACACATGGGACTCCTAATTTTATCCTAACTTGATCGCGTCGGGGGGAAATATACACGTTGATCCCACAGTTTTCTACACACGACACTTTATGGAATGCTTGTTAAGTTTCCTTCGTTGTATATCAAATAAAACACATTGACCTATTCCCTTAATTGGTCAATACTGTGAATATTATTTGAGAGAATGCTACTTGGTTATAATTTGTAGCATGACACACTTGTAATCAACGAACTCTGTATAACAAAATCGTGAATAACGATAGGCATTGACACAGAAATAAAACACTAAAGGTTCAGTTTTTGTTATTGCAAATTCTCCAAATGATAGAACTATGATCAGAATTCACTACCTGGGTTCTCATTAGAAGGAGGTTGGAGGCGAAAATGCCCGTCTACTTGCCATGCACCTACTGGATCATTTCTGGGACGAATATCGTCCCAGATCATTAGAACATAATTTAACGGCAATTTAAGTGGTATTTCCGATGTCTGTCATTCTCTTTAATAAACAGATGATATGGAAGGGTAATTATTAAAAGTTTTCCTCTACTTGTCCCTTTGAGGGCTTCCGCCTTGTAGTACTTTGTGGGCAACTCGTATGTCGAGGGAGCCATTATTATGCCCCCCCTCTAACTAGAGGGGGGGGGCATATAGCGATCGCTTTGTCCGTCCGTCCGTCTGTCCGTCCGAATTTCTTGTCCGAGCAATATCTCAGTTAATATTTGATGGACAGGATTGAAAGTTGCATGGAATGTGGCTAGTGCCTCGTAGATGTGCAGCGTTGAGTTTTTTCCGAGTTCGGGTATAATTTTCAAGAGTTATGGCCCTTTTTCTGAAATCTCTGTGAATGAGACTTGTCCGGGCTGGATCTTGGTTAATATTGTATGGACAAGTATGAAATTTGCATGATATGTGGTCAGTGCCCCACAGTTGTGCAGCGTAAAGTTTCTTCATGTTTCGCTTATATTTTCAAGAGTTATGGCCCTTTGTTCCTGAATTCTTCGTAAATTGGGACTTGTCCGGGCTGGATCTCGGTTAATATTGTATGGACAATTATGAAATTTGCAGGATACGTTGTCAGTGCCCTGTAATTGTGCAGCGTGAAGTTTCTCCGCATTTCGCGTATATTTTCAAGAGTTATGGACCTTTTTTGTTCAAATTTGTGTGAATTGGGACTTGTCCGGGCTGGATCTCGGTTAATATTGTATGGACAATTATGAAATTTGCAGGATATGTGGTCAGTGCCCTGTAGTTGTGCAGCGTGAAGTTTCTCCACATTTCGCATATATTTTCAACAGTCATGGCCCTTTTTTCTTCAAATCTTTGAGACTTGTAGGGCTGGATCTCGGTTAATATTGTATGGACAAGTATGAAATTTGCATGACATGTGGTCAGTGACCCATTGGTGTGCAGCGTGAAGTTTCTCTGCTTTCGGTTATATTTTCAAGAGTTATGGCCCTTTGTTTATCAAAACTAAAGTGAATGGGATATATTCATTTGTCCAGGCTGGACAAATAACCCATAACCGATTTGAACCAGAAAAATGGCTATATTATATGTTATCCTGCATTCCAAAGCAGACAACATAGGTCCTGAAATTAAAGTATGAAGTTGCCCCAAAAAGAGTGAATTGGGTGCAAAATTCAAAGTTCACTGATCGCTTCATAATTTCACCACAATATACTCCCAAGGAATGTAGGTCTCCTAACCAGGTGACATTTTCGGATTTGGCGAAAGCCCTGGCGACCATCTTGCATCGAAACATCGTATTATCACTTGTTGGCTGATACTTGGAATATGTATTATGTGAGGCATGGCAAAAAAGTGACAGAAACAGAATTTGTATAATTATCCAAATTAGGCCTCCACCAACCAATAAACAACAGAACAATGGCGGGGCAGTGTCGGATTAAAGCGGAAGGGGGGGCATACAATTGAGCAATCTCTGATTGCTTCCTTCCTGTGTTTTATTTCTTCAGATTTGCAAGATCTCTCCCATATGTTTTGACTGCAAAAAGGGAGTCGTCGAGTATTTCATTTGAACTATGGGGAGACGTTAATAGACATGGATGCTGGCCCCCCTCTGAATATCCCCCATTGAGCCTCGTTGTGCACACAGTCTCTGTTGAAATCTGTTCATCCCAGTTGATCCCCGCTGTGATAATAGTTTGTGTGAACGGGAAAAATGTATTGCTTTGTTTCATTTCAGCAAAAATGTGATGCAGGGAAATGAAATGAACACATACCCACACAAATGTTAATTTCTATTAGACGTCACTTCATTAATTAATTGCAGTGAATATAGCCTTCTGACAATGAGTGAAAACCATTCAGAATATTGGGGCTCTTCAATTTGTATACAAGAGTTTAGACTGGGCCATTATCAACAAAATTCATCACAGCTTTGAAATGAGACAAGCCAGCCTGTCAATTAAGGGTTGTACAATCTAACCTGGTCCCACACTCTGCCTTGTTTGGCATATTGTAAACAATTTGGACTAACCCTAGCTCTGGATAATTTGAATAATAATGGACTGGATAACTCCTGCCTGGAATGTGGTTTCGTGTAGTCTTAAATGTCACATTCTCAATCCAAGATCAAAGAACCTTATTTTTTACGCAATAAAAACCAACCTTACTGACATATGGGTATAGTGCCTAGCACCCCTACTCAAGTAAAGAAAATGAAATATCCCACAGTATATCCTGTGCCACTGCCCATGCGCGACTATCCCTAGGCCATGCACTTCCTCTCCTTTACTTCCTCCGTGCTGTAGAGTAGTGCTTAGAAAAAGCTCCAGTTAAAGTGAAGATTTACAGCTTTCCATAGACCACAGAGTCATCTAAATTGGTTCAAGTCATCTATAAGACGACTGCTGGGAAGTATTCAATTGAATTGAAACGATATGGCGTCAAAATTCTGCTGTATTTGTGGCCAGAAGAAGCCAGACTCTGATCACCATTCAGCTTGCCCGCCATGCCGTGGTCATTTTTGTAACCAGTTCACTAAGTACAGTGAATGTCAGCTATGGCCTAATGATGTTTTCCAATCGTACCTTGAACATGTTGAAGGGGCATATGCCAAAACCGGTTCTATTGTTACTGTGAACACAGGAGTGGAGTCTTTTGTTCCTCAACCTTCCCGCTCTCACGGGAGCGAGACGGTTCAGAGTACTGTGTTGGCGGACCCCCCTCAGTATAGGACTTTGGTCTCATTGTTAAATAAAGATCAACCACCTATTTCTTGCCCCACTAGTTTGTTTCCTTCTGATCTTTCAGGGAAGAAGACTAAACCAGTGCAGGTCTTGGGGAGATTGGACGACGTGACCTCTGGCAAATCAACAGATGTTGTGGTAGAGGTCAACCTGACAGAGTCACCTTCAGAGATGAGCCATGCTGCAGACGTTGGTACTACAGATGGACATACGACTTCAGAGCCACACACGGGACTAGCTTGTCCTATTGTGTCGGTTTCTGCAGGTCAAGTGTCTGCTACTGACTCTGACCTACTTTTGACTTCGGCCCTTTTGAAGTCTTCTGTTAGTCAGTCTCGAGTTTCTGCTTCTGACCTACATACAGAAATGGGGTCAGGGCAGTTACTTCCTTCGGGGGTAGCCATGGACCAGATGAAGATGTCAAGGACAACTACGACTTCCGGTGACCTACTTACGTCAACAGATGTGGCGGATTATAGCATAGCTGGTGTGATGGCATATGGTTATCAGGCACCTGTGCCTAAATTTCCCGATCAGAGTGTTTACACTCGACCTCAATTTAGCAGTCCATATTCTGATATGGCTTATTTTGCTGGTCAGTCGGGTCAACCATATTATCTAGGTCAGCCTGCTCGGCCTATCCTAGTGCCATCTATATCATCAGCCGTGAGGTCACGGCCTACTTTTCAAGGGGTTCCTCAAAAGAACGAGCACCCCTGAATTTAGGTCAACCTCAACGGGCCCATGGTTATTCGGTTGCGGGGTCGGTCGTAAATCTGACACAGAGTATCAGTCGACCTTCACCTTCTATACCAGATATCCACTTCCGGCCTTCAGGTGAGCCTCGTTTGCTTGGCCAGAGGGCTGTTCGTCCTCAACCGCCATATATGCAATCTAGGTCATCACTTCCTGGTATGTGGCCCAGTCAACCAGTTCGTCCTGGAATAATGGGGCAAGCCCCAATGGTTTCCACTGCGTCTGAACTCTTGGCTCATCGGCAAGTTCCAACCCAATTGTCTGTAGGTCATGACCCGGTTCGAGCTGATATTATCCAACGGTTGAATCAGCAACAAGCCGAATTGACTTACTATAGACAATTACTTTTGGAGGTGCCGCAGGGAGTGCATAACGTCATGCATGGTCCTGTACCTGTGTCACCTTCACATGTGTTGGATCTGTCGAGTCATCATCCAGGTCACCGACCTCCTCCTTCCGTTACTCCTTCTTCTGACCTTGACCCAGATCAAGACGAAGATTCGAGGAAGTATTCGGATATTCTGGCCAGCATATATATGCTTTTTCCAGATATGGAGCGTCCTCCACCGCCACCACTTAGGCGTTTGTCGACGATGGCTTATGTACCGCCTACTGATAACCGTACTATAACATCACTTCCTCCTTCTAAGGCTATTTATGGTCTTACGGAAATGTTTAAGTCGGTTTTAGCTAGGCCCAAATCCCAGGAGGAAAGGCAAATGCGGATGGGGGCCAGGGCGTTGTTTCGTCCGGCTGCTTCCAATGCTCCTTTTCCTGTGGAGAAGCCCTAGTCGCGTGCCTATACCATTCATGGTTCCTCATTCGATTTCAAGGCCGCCGACCTTGACCCGGATTTTGTGGATGTCTGCAAAGGGGACACAAACAAAGCTCCGGGCAAGGTCACGGTTGAGTTATCGGGGAAACAAGCTTCTATATTAGAGGAAGTTTCCCGTCAGGGTGTAGCTATTTCATCACATATGGACTGGTTCTTGACATCCATTTCCTCAGTGATTGAGAGGCTAAAATCATCCTCAGTGGCCGCTAGCATTCAAGAAGAAATTTCTTTGCTAACGGACTTCAGAAACGTTGCCTCTAATGCTAATGCAGATCAATTAGCTTTGTCAGCGTATAATTCTGCTATGCTGGTACACCTAAGACGTTTGGCTTACTTGCCAACCATGGTGAACTATACTCCTGATGTGGTCTTAAGGACTATGAAGGAGCAGTCACCAGCATCTTCTCTGCTGTTTAATGGAGTGTTACCTTCTCTTGCTGATCAAATGGCTAAGGCTAAGACTGACAGCGATATAAGAGCAGGTACTTCCGGTTCCGGTAAGAGATCTAAAGGATCTTCTTCTGGTCCGCCCTATAAGATTCCCAAGCTTTCTGTACCTTCATCATCAGGTCAGACTGCTAAGGATTCGGGTAATCAGCAGCAGAAATCCCGAACTAAGAAACGCAAAGGCAAGTCTGGTCCGGGTTCGGCTAAGCAACAGTCACGTCGGTGATGTTCCCAGCCATGTTGTGGAGCTCACAGCATGGCGGAACCACGAAGTGTCTCGCTTCCCGGTTCCGCCCGACTCTTCTCTTCCGGTAGGCGGAAGACTACAAGAGTTTTGGCGGAACTGGCAGTATCTGGGGATGGATCCAGCGGTCATACGTATTCTACGGTACGGATACCGTATGGAGTTTATTCTGGACCCCCCATTAACTGTTGCTCCCAGAATGTCTCGTATTCCTATACGCAGACAGCACCTTCTAGAATTACAGGCTTCGGTCGACAAATTAATTCAGAAGGGAGCAGTTATAGAACTCCTGTCGTCAGATCTGACCCCGGGGTTCTACTCTCCGGTGTTTCTTGTTCCCAAAAGAGATTCACCGGAGATGCGCATGGTCATAAACCTGCGCACCTTGAACAAAGTCTACCTGCGGCGGCCTCCGCATTTTCGCATGGAGTCTTTCCGTTCAATCAGAAATGCTCTGACCAAAGGGGAGTGGATGACCTCGTTGGATCTCAGGGATGCTTATTTGCATATTCCGATCCACCCCGCCTACCGGAAGTTCCTCAGATTTCAGGTCGGCTCTCGCCGGTTTCAAATTCAGGCTCTTCCGTTCGGGTTGTCCACTTCCCCTTGGGTTTTCACCAGAGTGTTTCGTCCGGTAGCGTCCTTTCTGCACAACCGCGGAATCAAGTATCATTTCTATCTAGACGATTCCTTGATCCGTTCCATGTGCAGGGACCAGCTCCATTGCGATACGATGTTCGTATGGCACATCCTCGAATGTTTGGGTTATCTCCCACACGCGGTCAAATCGGAGCTAACACCGGCCCAACAACGTACCTTTCTGGGGGTATCCTACGATACCAACCTGGCATTGGCACGTCCCCCACAGGCACGCTGGCAGAAAATCAACGAACAGATTCCTCTGTTTCTCCGATTTTCTCGTCAGTCGGCCTTGACCTTTGCATCACTGATCGGCCTACTGACCTCCACTCAGGATGTCACTCTGAGAGGTCGACTGCAACTGAGGCCCTTAATGAGATTTCTAAATCATCATTGGGTCAGGAGGTCACTGAATCCTATGATTCCTGTCACAGGGGATGTCAAACGTCACCCTCGTTGGTGGTTAGACCCCCTCAATGTGATGCAGGGTGTGACCCTTCTTCCGTTTCGTCCAACTTGTCACTTGTTCACGGACGCTTCGATGAAGGGTTGGGGGGCCCACCTCGACTCCATGTCGACATCCGGCTTGTGGACTCCGACGGAGGCTTGCTCCCATATCAATGTCTTGGAACTCATGGCAATTATTCGTGCTGTTCAGACATGGTACGGCGAGCTCCGGGGTCAAACAGTTTTGGTCGCCACCGACAACACCACGGTGGTGGCCTACATAAACAAGCAGGGAGGGACTCGGTCGCTACTCCTACTGGAACAGACCGAGATCCTACTTCACATGTGTTGGCAGAACAACACGACGCTTCGTGCCAGACACATACCGGGACACCTGAACATCTTAGCCGACACATTGTCTCGGAAGAATCTGGTGATCTCGACCGAGTGGCAATTACACCCGGACATTCTATCTCGGGTTTCCCAAATCTGGGAGATGCCCCAGATAGACTTGTTTGCCACTCGGTTGAACAACCAACTGCCACTGTACATGTCTCCGGTCCTCGATCCAATGGCAGTGGCAGTGGATGCTCTATCTCAGGATTGGACGGGAATGATAGCTTACGCCTTTCCTCCCGCTGCCATCCTTCCTCTAGTTCTGCAAAAGATCAGGACAAATCCTTGTGTTCTGTATCTAGTGGTACCATGGTGGCCGGCTCGTCCCTGGTTTCCAGATTTGCTAGAACTTCTAATAGACGACCCCAGGCAACTTCCGTCTTGGGGAAAGCTATTGCGACAACCAAGGTCGTCGATTTTCCATCAACAACCCAGTCGCTTCAACCTCCACGTGTGCAGGTGCTCCGCAATCAACTCGCTCAAGCGGGCTTTTCGGCGGAGGCTGCCCGGAAGATGGTGTCCTCCACTAGGGACTCCACTTCAGACTGCTATCAGTCGAAGTGGGCCATCTTTCAGCAGTGGTGTGTCTCTCGACACATGGATCCAAATCAAGCCTCTGTTCAGCAAATAGCGGATTTTCTCCTGTATTTGTTTGAGGATCGGGGTTTGGCTCCTTCCACGGTGGATGGTTATCGATCGGCGATTTCTAGGATCATTACTCTTTCTACCGGTATAAACCCGGCGAGAGATCCTAATCTTACTTCCTTGATCAGATCTTTTAGGATCTCAAGGCAAGTTACTGCACCTAAGTTACCGAAATGGGACTTAGCATTGGTTCTGCGGCGATTGGCTCAACCTCCGTTTGAACCTTTATCTTCAGCCGATTTGAAGTTTTTGTCTTACAAAACTGCCTTTCTGTTGGCTCTCGCATCTGCAGCTCGGGTTTCCGAGTTGCATGCCATTGATGCGAGAGAGATTAAGCATGACAGGACTTGGTCCTATGTTCTGCTTACAACTTTACCAGAGTTTGTGGCGAAGAATCAATCCCTCT
>JAVTVY010013425.1:0-50689 GCA_036873755.1 Hanleya hanleyi
AACAAAACTTACAGACTGAGATTCGGTTATTACCGGTAAGTGAAATAATACGAATACTGGTAAGAATTCTGGCGCTATGCAGTCTACATGATGTACGGTCGAACCACTCAAACCCTAAACTCATTCATACAGCTCCATTGCGTGAATGGCCACGGAATATGGCACATCGATGATCTAGTGCCACACAACTGCACATATATAAAACATTTATATATAGTTGAAAGGCAGCTATAAATATGTTCTCAACTATTCCTGATAACATTATTGTCCAGGTAGAAGATAAGTATTTGAAGGGCATTCAGGTTATTTCGTTTATTTAACCAAATTATATCTGAACTGGAGGCGGTCGCCATGTTTTGTTCATCTGCTCAATGACGTCATCGGCTAACAAGGGGAATCCCCAGCAGCCGGTCGCACAGCATGGCGAGAGGCGAGAAGCCGTCCTTGAGTTACTTGAGTATATCATGGCGTCAAGGCGTTATGTTAGAGCGTTAAGGCGTAACTACGATTGGCCCCGATAAGCCCGGGGACCGATATGCTAAGGGGGGCATTGGAACTCTTCTGTGTTCGGAGGTAGTTTTAGTGAAAAGAACGACACACTAGCCCAGGCGGATGCTCCCTCACGACAGCTTCACACTGATACCTCATACAACACCATAGGATCATTAGGGGCTCACCTAAACCCTAAAACGTCTATTTCCACACCCTTTTCCCAGAATTCCATGTTTGCGCATGCGCAGAATGTGAAAAACGGCCGAGACCCTAGTCCAATCGGATGCCCCATCACATAGGCTTCACATGGATACATCACTCGATCCCATCGGCCAACTAGTGGCTCACCTACATCCCAAAACGTCTATTTCCATACACTTGGTCTATTGCGCATGCGCAGAGTGATGATATTTCAACCCCCCACTCACCCCCTCAGATGCCCCTCACATAGGCTTCACATTGATACCTCACTCGACCCCATCGGTCCATTAGTGGCTGCCCTGGACCCCAAAACGGCTATTTCCATACCCTTGGTCTACCGGGCATGCGCAGAATGACGATATTCCAACCCCACACCCACCCAGTGGGATGCCCCCTCACCTAGGCTTCACATTGATACTTCACTCGACTCGATCGGACCACTAGCGGTTCCCCTAGACCCCAAAACGTCCACCCTGTATGGACCTATACACCCATAGCCATGCAGTATAGGCCTATGGGCCTGCCCAGGCCTCGCTGACTTTTTCCAAAAATTTCACCGTTTCCCTCCTGGACCCTTCCCATTGTTCTAAATGACGAGACGTGAAAAACAAATCCAAGCAACCCACATCACAATGAACGTGTGTGAATTTCCCAGGTTGGACCTATACCCCCCATGGCCAGCCTATGGGCCTTTATACAGGCCTCGGTGATTTTTCCATGGGGTCTCGTTTTTCTCGTCTCGCCAAGAAAAACACGATGGGAGGGGTCCCGGAGCGAAGCGGTGAAATTTTTGGGAAAAGTCACCGAAGTCTGTATATAGGCTCATGCTGGCTATATGGGGGAGTGGTAGTCAATTTTTTTTGTGCGCTTTACTATGGGTTGTGGGGTCTCGTTTTTCCCGTCTCGTCAAGAAAAACACGATGGGAGGGGTCCCGGAGCGAAGCGGTGAAATTTTGGGAAAAGTCAGCGAGGTCTGTATATAGGCTCATACTGGCTATATGGGGGGAGGGGTGGTCAATTTTTTGTGGGCTTTACTATGACTTGTGGGGTCTCGTTTTTCTCGTCTCGCCGAGAAAATGACAATGGAAAGGGTCCCGGAGCGAATCCGCGAAATTTTGGGGAAAAGTCGCCGAGATCTGTATATAGGCCCATAGGCTGGGTATAGGTCCAACCTGGGAAATTCACACACGTTCATTGTGATATGGGTTGCTTGGATTTGTTTTTCACGTTTCGTCATTTAGAACACGATGGGAAGGGTCCCGGAGCGAAACGTTAACATTTTTGAAAAAAGTCACCGAGGCCTGTGTAGGTCCATACCTCACTCGACCCCATCGGTCCATTAGTGGCTGCCCTGGACCCCAAAACGGCTATTTCCATAACCTTGGTCTACCGGGCATGCGCAGAATGACGATATTCCAACCCCACACCCACCCAGTAGGATGCCCCCTCACCTAGGCTTCACATTGATACTTCACTCGACTCGATCGGACCACTAGCGGCTCCCCTAGACCCCAAAACGTCCACCCCGTATGGACCTATACACCCATAGCCATGCAGTATAGGCCTATGGGCCTGCCCACACCTCGCTGACTTTTTCCAAAAATTTCACCGTTTCCCTCCGGGACCCTTCCCATTGTTCTAAATGACGAGACGTGAAAAACAAATCCAAGCAACCCACATCACAATGAACGTGTGTGAATTTCCCAGGTTGGACCTATACCCCCCATGGCCAGCCTATGGGCCTATATACAGGCCTCGGTGATTTTTCCCAAAAATTTCACCGATTCGCTCCGGCACCCTTCCCATTGTCATTTTCTCGGCGAGACGAGAAAAACGAGACCCTACAAGCCATACTAAAGCCCACAAAAAAAATTGACCACCCCTCCCCCCATATAGCCAGTATGAGCCTATATACAGACCTCGGTGACTTTTCCCAAAAATTTCACCGCTTCGCTCCGGGACCCCTCCCATCGTGATTTTCTTGGCGATACGAGAAAAACGAGACCCCACAACCCATAGTAAAGCGCACAAAAAAAATTGACCACCCCTCCCCCCATATAGCCAGTATGAGCCTATATACAGACCTCGCTGACTTTTCCCAAAAATTTCACCGCTTCGCTCCGAGACCCCTCCCATCGTGTTTTTCGTGGCGAGACGAGAAAAACGAGACCCCATGAAAAAATAGGCCGTTGTCTACTCCAAATGCACTCCATCGCCCCTCCGAAACTCCCGTTTTCGCTACTACTCTCACTGATGACGTCACGTGACGTCACAGGTGACGTGCACATCCCTTCAAGTCGTGGTCTACACCCCGAGAGCTACAAAATAACACTTCCCTAGACACATTCGGACCAATAGTGGTTCATATCGGCCTCAAAATGTCTATTTCCATACTACGGCCTGCCTGCGCATGCGCAGAATGACGATATTTCTAACACCCATCCACCCAGGCGGATGCGCCCTCACGTATGCATCACATTGATACCTCATTCGACTCAATCAGATGATTAGTGGCCCACCTAGACCCCAAAACGTTCCTTCCAATGCACTTTTCCCACAATTCCCTGTCTGCGCATGCGCAGAATGTCGAAAACGGTCGACACACTAGTCCAGGCGGATGCCCCCTCACGTATCCTTCACAACGATACCTTACTCGACCCCATCGGCCCACTAGGGACTCACCTAGACCCCAAAACGTCTATTTCCATACCCTTTTCCCACAATTCCCTGTCTGCGCATGCGCAGAATGTTGAACACGAACGACACACTAGTCCAGGCGGATGCCCCCTCGCGTATCCTTCACATTGATACCTCATACGACTTCATATGACCACTAGTGGCCCACCCAAACCCCAAAACGTCTATTTCCATACCCTTTACCCACAATTCCCTGTCTGCGCATGCGGAGAGTGTTGCCAACGACCGAGACACTAGGGGTGCATTCCACACCTAAATGATGTGCGGCTAAAAACAGGCATGGGTTCGAATCTTCGGCCACAAATTGATGTAAAATCTTTAACAAAAACCCTGTAAAAGTATATATTTTCTAAATGGGCACACCCGTGCCATTATTTCAGAAGACTTGTGAGCTATTGAAATTGAATAGAAAATACGTACAATCCTCCTTAAACCTTCTTCAACTTTTCTGAAAAACTCCATAAAATATATGAAAATGTGTCAAATTCTAACCGCAACCCAGAGAAAACGTATGAAATGATTTTCTTTTTATGTATGTTAAAGTGTTTCCCGTCCAGAGAACAATTTAAAATGGAGAAAAAACAGGGGGTCGACCTACTCGTTTTTTGTAAAATTTTATCGCCATAAAGGAATCATCATTTTCGCTTCCCGAAAAAGTGCGGATTTTGGCCCGCCAGATATTCAATTCCGGACACGATTGACTCTGTAGTGGCGAGTGGTGCGATAAACAAGCAATTGTTATATCCTCGTTTGAAGAAATGGTTACGTCCAGCAGGATGATACTATAGATATCAGCTAGTAGAAAGGTAAGAAGAATTACCATGCTGTCAAAATCGGGCGTCCTTCCTTATTATAAAATTAGGGAGGGGCCATTTGTGCGAAACCGTGGCCTAGTGTGGAGTGCACCCTTAAGGCTAGGGTGTTTTCTCAGAAATTCTGTTCTCCAGGCTATGACAATGTAGGAGTGTTTGCGAGTTTCTTGGTATACGACACTTGCTTGTAGTATGCAGTTTTATCGGATATCCCGCCAATCACTTTCCCCCTACCCCATCTTTGGTTTTGCGACTTTTGCTGAAAAATCACGAGTTTACGAGCTCAATAAGAATATCATAGCATTATGCATTGACCGTGACAATCAGACCGATGTACAAAGATCGGGAGTGGTGACCAGCTTTCGAATGAGGCATCAGGAGCAAAATAAACGCAAAAATAGCTGAAATTCGAGCCAAATTGTCAATAATTTTTCATTCCGACTTTTCCAAAAGATTGGGGGGTGGGAGTACAAACTTCGAGATAAAAGGGACAAAACCAGAATAATACGCTCTCATTCACTTTAGATCAGGGTGTTGGTGTGATCCGTATTGAAAATTAATCACTTTGACATTCACATTGACAATAATAGAACATACAGGTCACTAATCGTAACATACATGCCTAACCAAGGGGAGGTAATTCTGTATAGGTCTAAATAGCATATATGCAAGGCCAATGCTATCATACCATGTAGTATGCATAGAATCGAAACATTTCTGACTAAGATGAACGATCTTTACGATCCTGTTCCATATCAAGTCATTACAAGGTCAGAATAAGCGCTTTTATCGAGTGTAGTGTAGGAGGACATACAATATTTGGCCTACTCGTGTATTATAACCGCGCAATGGAGCCTACATTAAGGGTGCATTCCACACCTAAATGATGTGCGGCTAAAAACAGGCATGGGTTCGAATCTTCGGCCACAAATTGATGTAAAATCTTTAACAAAAACCCTGTAAAGTATATATTTTCTAAATGGGCACACCCGTGCCATTATTTCAGAAGACTTGTGAGCTATTGAAATTGAATAGAAAATACGTACAATCCTCCTTAAACCTTCTTCAACTTTTCTGAAAAACTCCATAAAATATATGAAAATGTGTCAAATTCTAACCGCAACCCAGAGAAAACGTATGAAATGATTTTCTTTTTATGTATGTTAAAGTGTTTCCCGTCCAGAGAACAATTTAAAATGGAGAAAAAAAAACAGGGGGTCGACCTACTCGTTTTTTTGTAAAATTTTATCGCCATAAAGGAATCATCATTTTCGCTTCCCGAAAAAGTGCAGATTTTGGCCGGCCAGATATTCAATTCCGGACACGATTGACTCTGTAGTGGCGAGTGGGTGCGATAAACAAGCAATTGTTATATCCTCCTTTGAAGAAATGGTTACGTCCAGCAGGATGATACTATAGATATCAGCTAGTAGAAAGGTAAGAAGAATTACCATGCTGTCAAAATCGGGCGTCCTTCCTTATTATAAAATTATGGAGGGACCATTTGTGCGAAACCGTGGCCTAGTGTGGAGTGCACCCTAGTCCAGGCGGTTGCCCCTCACATAGGCTTCATATTGATACCTCATCGGCCCTTTTAGTGGCTCCCCTAGATCCCGAAACGTCTATTTCCATACACTTTGTCTACTGCGCATGCGCAGAATGACATCAGTTCCACGTCACACCCATCTCCACGGATGCTCCTTCACGAATGCTTCATATTGATACCTTATATAACTCCATCGGACCAATATTGGCCCATCTAGACCCCAAAATGTCTAGCGGGACCCATACAGGGTCCAGTTTTCGACACCAGATGACCACATCCCGACAAAATGGCCAGTTTTTGAACCAGAAGGCAGACGCCGCCGTCTTGGATATGTCCCATAATGCACCGGGTCAAAATACTCGCTTCTGATTGGCTGGGGGCAGTACTCCACCCAACCAGAAGTGACTGCTCCACAAATAGGAGGCAAATTAGCCTTTTCCTACTACTTACATATAATACATACGTAATCCTCCCGGGTGCGATTCCAATGAAGGCCAAACCTTTCTGTCGTTGTTGTAATGTTTTCTGCTGTCCCTGTCATAAAAAGTCACAAATTGATATTGAATATAGTCCCCACGAAGTAACTTGTAATAGTAATACATCGAAAAAAAGAATGAGAGGAAGAATAATTCAGCAATTCAGAGTTGTTCTTTTCATCTGAACTCTTCCAATGTAAAGGAAATAAAATGATCGATAGTAAAGAATTCTATTCTTTTAGTCCAACTTAGATATAATTTCCCGAATTGCAATTCACGTAAGTCCATATTTTCCCAAAGAGAAACGTATGAAAAGTCACATTGTTCCGTGTAAAATTCGTTTTTTACAGGCCCGCTCATTTTGTAATTCTCCAATGAGTCGCCCCACTGAAGGTCAGTCCGTGCTTTCAGGGTCGTAATGTGCCTAGCTGGCTTCATAATATTACAAGGAGTATTAGTATAATTTGACATGGAATATAGTCAACTGTGGTGAAATTTGTGGACGAGGAAATAGTTTTGAAAGAATTTCCATCAGCAGGAATAGAATCCACAAACCCTTAGCACATTGAGAGTGCGTAAATCCTGGATGCCTTTCTTTGCTTACAGCTTATGGTCACTTTTATTTCTTTTCTTTTTTTGTTTTAAATGTTGTCCTTCTGTTTCAAAATGATGCAATATATAATAATATATTACATGTTTTGGTACATAAAGGTGACGAGATTGTGTTGCATTCATTGAATTTATCTGTAAGTTTTCATCATTTTAGGTAACAAAATGTGATACAGATCGTGAATTTAGTTGCATTATCACATAGGCCTGACATTAATCGTTATGTGTTTAAAAAACGTTGTAGGTGGGCTATGACCAACCGCCACACAGTAGATTTGCAAGTTGCCATGTGCTAATTATTTCACCAATCCCCAGATAGATTACCACCCATATCACGACCCAAAAATACTACTTTGCTTAAAAGCGTCCAACACAAAGTTCATCCCATGATTCATCCCTACTATTGTTTCATCGACTGTATAGAATGATACCTCAGCGTTAACCAGCAAATATCGGAAAAAATTGAATTCTTTTGGGAACGACCATCTTTAAACAAGTCCGCAAAGAATGCTATCTGAAATATGAATAAGAGACAGAATAAAATTAAGGTATAATATACTGGCGTGTTTATGTTCCAAATAGAGATCACAGGATGGTGCATTGGGCGGATGCGAAATGGACGACGCTGCACATGCTTGCACATGCTGATCGAGGAGAAGATCGTCAATAACGGGTGAAGACCAGGTGGAATCGTGCCGAGGGCAAAGACCAGGCGGTGTCTAGCGGAGGAGGGATCAAGCGGAGTCGAAGCGGAAACAATATTTACAGCAGGGAGACTTGATTTGTTTCCGATAATCGCGAAAATAATTTCAAATCATGCACATTTAAATGCTATAAATAAAATTCTAAAAAAACATGTGTTGTCTGTTTAAAGCATTCGTCGTTACTTTCTTTATATTTTTGGAACATCTTGAAGTCTTGTCGACATCATTGAAAACTGTTGACTGTTTCTGCTTTGCAGGAAACTAATCTGTTATATGAATTCGGTCTTTGGATTATGGACGATGAAATTCTGTAATGGACGACGACTAATGAATAACGGACTGATGCTTGCATTGTATATGAGTTGGCTCGATAATTGAGCAGATAGTATGCAGATCGATGTCAGTAAGTTTTTATGCCGACATTGAATAGAAAGTCGGAGTCACTTGGTATATACAAACGAATGATGTGTTATGTGATTTCACGTGATAGGGATGGCTACCAAGTAATGCCGAGAACAGGGAAAAATGCGATTGAATAACAAGTGATCTAAACATAAATCTGATGTCATTTTCTTGAAAATTGGAAAATGAAAACCAATGGTGATTGTGCAAAAAGAATACTCACTGATCATTCACCATCCATAATGGATTGTAATGTAAGGTAGAAACAGAAAGTTTCCCATACCTGTGCTGAAGTCCGTTATCACATCAGAAGCTGTGCTCTGATTGCCATCACCATGACAATATGTTACCTTGAGCTCTGGGGGTGCTACACTGTCCTGATATGGCGTCATCACAACCTAACTTCGAACCTGTGTAATTGATGGATTGATTGTCTATTCACCATATATAAAATAATACAAGTAGGGTATGGGTGCACAGACATACGGCGGGAAGAAACTCCACGAGGCTTGCCAAATCTCGGATAGTTAATAATAATACTAATACCAAATTTGCATGAGAAGATGGTCTCATTTACAAATATATCAATATTTAATTATACAACGCATGGTGAATATACCACGGAGACCTGTGTATTAGGTTATAGTTGTATAAGAAATATAAAATAGGAGCTCAGCGCATGTGCATGTAGATAAATAAAATACCCTTTTTGCACAGAACAGTTTTGCCTCGTGCCCCTAGTATTACTGTGATGGTTGAAGTTGAGTTGGGTGCAATATTTGTAATAAGCGTGTACTTAGTAATTACACCCTTTGATTTTCAGTAGACTCGCAATTCATGCCAACCGAATGAGATGTGATTTGGGTTAAGATTAATAGGGTAACTGTTTCAGATCAATAGGTAAGACGTTCCAGATTCACGATACAACGAAGTGATAGGTTTGAATGCAATGTCACCCTATATAGATTGAGATTGGCTTGTCGATTGGGATAACAATATACTTCAGAAATTTTTGTAAAATAATTTAAATACTTGGAAGGAATGGAGAGGGGAGTTATTGAGAAATCTGGGTAAATAATACAATTAGGAAGTTGTTTAACTGCAATAGTGGCGGGATGTTTAGTTCTTTCATTAATGGAGTAGGCTAGGCATATTTACTACTGGAAGTTATCACACGAATAATTCTCTTTTGTATTATCACCAGTGGTTTGAGGTGAGCTGGAAATGTGTGACCCCATACTAAATTACAATAAGATATGTAAGAATAGAACAAAGAGTAGAACAGCATAATCGCGGTTTTCCTGTTGAAGCATTTCCGCACAACGTTGATGAAAACGATATTTCTCAAATTTCAACATAGTTTGTCAATGTGTTTGCCATATTAATATATCGTTAAAATACACTGTCAGGACTTTAAACTAGAAACAGGTAAAATTTCGACCTTCAAATATTGAAAACCGGAGGGATATTCACATTTGGCGAACTATTTAGTTTAAATAATATCATTTGTTTTCCAACTTCAATGGAAGTTGGTTGCAAGAGAGCCAGCCTCAGAGCTTTGAAGTTCCTATGGCATAATTTCCGTATGTGTAATATAATCTACGTCGGATGAACTAGCATTTGTATCTCATGTAAAAATATTAATGTCTAGAAACGATGTGACGTTCGTAATGTCACATTAAAAACGGTATGGTGCCTAGTATTGATGTTTTTGGTAGTATTAAAAAAAACAACAATATACTGCAAACCTGTGCCGATTCGTGGTCATGTCATCGTCATCTAAACCTTGTCCCAATCCTGTATCCATTCTTCGTCTTCTTACCGTCTGCAAATCATGCGACTGACCCTGAGCCTTTTCATTTTCGCCCTGACCTGTGCTAAGATAATGAGTACCCGCGCTTGAACCTGAACCTGTGGTCAATTGAGGACGCCTTGATGACATCACAACGTGGGCTAGAACCTGTGGCAATTTCTCACCGTCATGACGTTACTAAAACCTGGGCTCGATACAAAGATATATCTAAAAAATATACAAACAACAATGTAAGTTTATTTATATAGTATTTATTGATACGATGATTACTATATAATTACACCGACATTTATCGATATGACATTCAATCAGCATAAGTACATCGAAAATCAAAATGAATAGCCAAAATTAGAATACAACTGCCTTTGTGTCTGGTGAATATAATATTAGAAGGACGTCATGAGAAACTCAAACTGATAAATGTGTGCTATGGTGAGAGCACATACAATAGAGGTGGAAGTACATTTCCACCTATCCCTCATAAAGAGTTACTCGCTCAGCACACGTTTAACATCTTTGAATAGCTCTCTTTTCCACGATTTCGTTTGAATTTTGTCAGTATAGTCTTTGCGTTGAAATTTCATCAAATATGATGGAGGTATTGTACGGTCGTGTGTAACAATTTGATATTGAAAGTTCTTTAAAAGTTCTACTTGGTCTACTCTGTTGAGAGCCTCGTTAAAGAGTGTGTTCATGTGATCTTTTGTGTCTATCATCACACAGTCGTGATTCTTTTGACTGGGATTATCCGTTATACACCCATTACAGCGTTCTCATAAAAGTCGTTGGCGGATATGGTGCACAATGGCATCGATGTAAATCTTCTTGAAAGTCTCCTTTAGGAAGGCCAATTTCTTCTTCCTATAGTTTACAGATGCAGAGGCGTCATCTGGGGCATCGGTCCCTTCGTCAAACATTTCATCATCGGTGGAAGTCAGAGAAGGCTCCATTGTGGACATCAGTTCGCTAAGCGCGGATTCAATCTCTGGTATTTTGAATTTCAATTGTGTCCATAGGTCATTGTCCAGGGTGATGCCACATTTGGTTGGAAACAGTTTGCTCTGGTCATATATACCTTTATTCCAACGTCTCAGGTGCACTTTGGATTTGTCATTGAACATATTATGGCTGATATATACATGTTCATCCAGTAGCACAGGTCTGGGATTGTGCACTTGATCACGAATTAATTTGTCAATGTAGTATTTTTGCGCCTTGAGATTTCCCCACGCTTTTATGGTTAGAACGATGGCTCTAGGTGGACGAGTGTCGGTAATCTCGGTACGATCATCTACAGACACGTATGCCTCTTCAATGTCGACGTAGACTGTGGCAGCAACATTGTACATAAGGTGAAACATGCCTCTTGTGATTTGTAGCAATTTAAGCGTTGAATGGGATGTATCGTCGTGTCTCTGTTAGGAGTCGATGTGTCAATGCAGAGTTTCATCGCTTTTATATGATATTTCGATCAGAATTTAGAACCTGTGCTTGAATCCATACTCATATTCAAGAGATCATGCTAACATGAAGAATACCTGTGCTCAAACGTGAACCTGTGATCAATCAATAACCTGGGATGGTCTTTTCTTATCATCATGACATCATTAAATATGGGTCGTAAGGTGTGCCATCAAGATGTCATAATGACGTCATCGTGTCACAACATTTAAACCTGTGATCACACCACGGAACCTGTGCTCATACCGATGAAACTAATAGAATGGGCACAGGTTCAAGTCTGACGTCATGAATACCAATAAAACTAATGGAAAGGACACAAGTTCAAGTGTGACGTCATGTTGACGTCATCGTGACGTTATGCTTGAACCTGTGCCCGTGTCATAATGTTTGAACCTGTGATCACATCCCCGAACCTGTGCTCATACCAATGAAACTAATATAATGGGCACAGGTTCAAGTCTGACGTCATGATGATGTCAACTGACGTCATGTGACGTCATCGTGATGTCATGTTTGAACCTGTGTTTATATCTCTAAAGCAAATGGAACCTGTGCTCGAGTACATACTTGAACCTGTGCTCATACCACTATAACTAATGGAATGAGCACAGGTTCAAGTGTGACGTCACGATGACGTCAGCTATTACGTCATCGTGACGTCAGACTTGAACCTGTGCTCATTCCATTAGTTATATACTACTCACGACCCATTCGGACCCATAGCGGTCCATCTCTACCCCGAAGACACACCCACATACCCCCTAACATGCCTGCTTTCTATACTACGGCCAGACTGCGCATGCGCAGACTATTGAAAAGGGACGAACCATTAGTCCAGTCGGATGCTCCTCCACGAGAGCTTTCAAAAATTCACCGTTTCGCTCCGGGACCCTTCCCATCGTGTTCTAAATGACGAGACGTGAAAAACAAATCCAAACAGCCCATATAACAATGAACGTATGCGAATTTCCTAGGTTGAACCTGTACCCCCTTTTAGCCAGTATGGGACTACATGGGCTATATGATACTTTTCCAAAAATTTCACCGTTGCGCTCTGAGACCCTTCCCATAAATTTCACCGTTGCGCTCCGAGACCCTTCCCATCGTGTTCTAAATGACGAGACGTGAAAAACAAATCCAAGCAACCCATATCACAATGAACGTGTGTGAATTTCCCAGGTTGAACCTATACCCCCGTATAGACAGCCTATACGCCTATATAAAGGCCTACCCGTATGATCGGTATATAACGCCCTTTTTTGAGTAATACATGTCACTGTATCATTTTTGATTTTTTAGCGTTTGCTCCAGAATTTTTAGAAAACAGGCAGCATTGTTTACGCTTTGAGAATCCAAATATAGTTGAAACCGGTATTGTATAGTATGGTTTTAACGTGGTTTAGCCAGGGATAGTTAACTACTCCTCTCTGAGCGAAAATAAATTTGTATTTGACATCTGCCAGCTTGCTTTCCTTCCCTTTTATCATTCGTAACCAGAATGAAACCATACCAACATGGGCTCTGATGTGTAATGGGTACACACCGAGTTCTTCATTAACCATAAAATTGGGCGACGAATTCCTGATTCCCAAGACTCGTTTACAGAATTGTAAGTAAAATGATTTGAGTATATCTAATTTCTCAAAACCCAATATTTGACAGCCATTTAATTATCTGAATGACTTTGCCGGAGAGTACCAGTGAGTGAGTGAGTGAGTGAGTGAATAGGGTTTAACGCCGCTTTCAACATTATTTCCGTCATATCGCGACGAGCCAATCAAGCACCACCCAGCCAAGTTGAAGAAATCATGTAAAAAATCATTTGAAATAACTTTTTTCAGCAATTTTCAGTCCGTGCCTATACTTACAACATACATGTACGTGAGACAAAAGTTACTCGTGATTCGCATTGCACTATGGAAAAGAAACATAGCGGTTTTTGCTATTTTTAGACGGTAAAGCGTGTATTGTTTTTTTTTTCATCTCAAACTATTAGATAACTGGCCATGTTCGTCACTCCGCATCTATTTCCGCTGTTTCTCGCCAACATCATGTAACCCTTGAGGCCCCAGTTGACACCATATCTGTGTTGGAATAAAACAAATAAAGCGAGCGTCAGATCCGACATTCAATATTCAGCTCTTCTCCGTAAAAGAATTTTCGCGTCGGTAATCGCAAGACCCATTTCGTTTGACAGCACAGATTCCAAATGTTTAACCAATGTTAACGTTTTTGCCATATTTCTTCAAAATATCTTTTCTGCGATGAAAAGTGGACAAAAACTATTTTATTGCACATCACATTGATATTTACTAATTTATCATGAAGCCAGGACAGTCCCCAAAAAGCCCAGGCCAGATAGGGTTAAAACCCTCATAAACTGCACATGATCTTGCAATGCTATATCAGATAAGTTGCATTTAAACCAGGTCTGACCAAACTTAAAACACTATCTTCCAAGTGACATCAATAGCTGGCAGCGGATGATGGGTAAGTTTTGGAGACATCCATAACGGCGTGACTGAACAGTTGAGTTTTCGTCGATTTTTCTTTACAGTCTTTATCTATGTACGCATACATGTCCCCCAAATCATTATATTCCACATTAGAACATTATTTCTAATTGTTATTGCTATCTTTCAGTATAATATAACTGTGATTTATTCATTGGATATGATGTCACTCTGACGTCATCAGAACGGCCATCTTGACTTTTTCAAATTTTCGAGTAGGGTTCAGTGAAGCTAGAGATATATTGTGGAAAAAATAAGAAAAATAACAGTAAGAAAAATATTCGGACGAGAGAGAGAGGGAAAGAGAGATAGAGAAATGTTGTTTAGCTGCCCCCTTCCAGTCTGCTGTGCATCCCAAACCTCCCAGGTCAACTCAGGCTAAGGCTTATGTCAGGGTAAGCCTAAAATCTACCTTTTATGTGCTTCTTCTTTGGTTTTAATGGATTATTTTAATTCTTTAATGAAGAGATGTGAGGAAACACTGCGAGGTTTTGGTAAAGTATGGGCCTTCATTCAAATCGATCAATACATCTTATTGGAAAGAATACGTATCAATACCTTCACAAAAAGGCTGTCGGTGACGCGTAGTTACATAGTTACATATGTACATAGTACAGGGTGAGTGAATAGGGTTTACATAGTACATAGGTAATATTATAGTATATATATTTACCTAGGTACTATAGTACATATAGTTACCTATGCACCTAGTACATATTACTTAGTAGGTATTGATATCTAAACTTACGTATTCTTTAGCAGCCAATAATCTTTCCCATTGTGCACTCCATACCCGACCACCCACATGCCGTGGTTTACTTGAGTCGAGCTACAGGTGGGATCGTCATAGACTCCTGATTTATAGTTTGTGAATGTTTCATGGCTGGCATCCACGGATATCGCGATTGGTCCGATTTCAGCCACCGCTATCTGGAGGGCGGTCTCGATTCGAATGAATCGTTTTTGTAGAAAGACTTGCAGTATGACGTGCGATGGGTAAGTATGGGCCCAGACCATATTACAGTATTTGGTATAAGACTAAATGTGGGAGTAGTATAATAAGGTAAGCGTCTTTAAAGCCCGGCACACATGAAAGCTATCCCTGAGCAAACGGCCTCAATTGCCTGTTAGCTCAGGGGCTAGCTCTCGTATGCGAGCAGTTTTTTTTCGCGAGGCCTTGAGTAAAATATCAAACGTGTTTGATAATTCTGCCTCTCAAGGTGAAATCCTCACCGTGTTCGGCGAACGTTAGCTAACAGCTCAGCCGTTTTATTCGACCGGCCAATGAAACGCATCGTATTTTCACGTGATTTAAACGTGCGACTGCTAAAATTGGCCATGAGCACGGTCAAATGAAAGATCACACGATCTTGAAGGTGTTCCGCGGGAACTTAAATCAATTCGATAAACCTGTTGGTCATCGTGTGCGCTGAAACCACACGACAGCTAGCCCCTGAACTAACAGGCAATTGAGGCCGTTTGTTCTGTATTTAGCTCTCTTGTGCGCCGAGCTTTAAACATTTGTAAGGCATTAAAATGCAAACTATATTTCTAGATTGACTGCTCTATATTTAAAGGCTTATAGATTCATAGATCTATACTTCTGGCCGTATAGATCCATTGGTCTACATTTTTGACCGCATATACATTCCAAGTACCCACACGGCCCCTAGCGCCGGCTTGACCCTATCTGCCCTGGGCTTTTTGAGACCTGTCCGGTCCTGGGGGGGGGAGGGGTAGGAGAGCAAAATGGCCCCCATAATTATTTTTCTTACACCTTGAGCTAGGGGGCTGAAACTTATCACACTATACCCTTGGGTCAAACTCTACCAAAAAATGTGAAAAAATCCAAGATGACCGCTTTGATGACGTCACAGTGACGTCATTTTCAAAAACGGCATTTTTTGGTTGAGTTTTCGGTCAGATTTTCCAAATGTTTTATTTTTGCAATTTTTCCGCAAAAACTACATGATAAATTAGTAAATATTAATGTGATTTGAAATAAAACAGTTTTTGCTTACTTTTCATCGCGAAAAACATCCCTTTTCTGCTACCCCATGTGACCGCCATCTTGGATTTACCCATGATCCTCTGCTCCGGGGTTATGCAATTAGGCTCAAAATGACCCCAATATGATAAACTATAAAGTAACGGAGTTTCGACTCTCCATTTCTTGTCGTTCTGGATATAGCGCAGAAAGTTTGGTAGGGGGGCCATGATGCCCCTCCCCCCAATGCCAGGTAGGGCTAAGCGGAAATAAATCAGCTCTAATAAGTAACTCATTTGATGTTGATGGATGAGCATCACTGTAGTTTATTTTCATTGGAAAGAATGAAGCGCTTGTCGGTGTCGTGTCTCATAGACCTGAGTTCTGAATAAGAAGTTGCATTCTATTAATATTTTCCCCTTTTGGGCCGTCTCTTCTATCTAACAGCCACATAGATCATTTCATCACATGACTTGATAGGGCTATTACATCAATGCTATTGGATATTTGTAACTAATCACCACTCAAGCCAAAGGAGGCAAATCGTTATTAGGATCATTTTTGGTTTTTGCGATGTTTTAGTCACGCCTTCAGAATACTGGTCTGAGGCTTCTTTTCAGTACACCGGTATCTTTTACAACCACCTTTAACTGTTGCATTTAATCTTATGGAGTAAACACCTTAATCTTATGAGGTAAACATAGTAAATGCAAGAATACACAGAAAAACTAACCTGTGATGCCCGACGTCGTGCGGTAATATTGCCACCAAAACAATGAGGGCGGGCCTCGGGGACTAACAGTCCACCAAAAGAATCCTATCATATACAGACAATGAATTGGTGAGATAGGTCAGTGGTAAAGGATATGTGACGTTTACATACGAAAAACTCCTTTGTGTGTGAGGGTGATAAAGCCGATTTTTTCCAATCCAACACCTGCCATATAAGATTTTTCTTGAAGTTTACATACTGAAATATCCCCTTCGAAAAGAACTGAGATGCTCAGTTGCATACAAATGAAGATATAATTGATCAAAATGTGCTCCCGGACTTATTTTTGTATTTTTGAGCATTTTCATGAAGGGTTTTCTCCGGTAGCAAAAATATGACAGCTCAAATCAAAATAATGTGTGGTTCTTTCCAATAAACTAACTTCCTAATATATTTTATGACAAAGTTATTTTGGTTTGAGGTGCCATATTTTTGCTATAAGAGAAAATCCACACTGTGAATGCCTCAAATGTACCAAATCAGGCCGAGAAGCACATTTTGGTCAATCGTATCTACATTTTTACATAAAAGAGCATCGCAATTTTTTCGAGGCTGATACTTCAGTATGTAAACGTCTACATCAATCTGATTTGGCAGGTTTTGAATTAACAAAAAAATTCGGCTTGATTACCATCACACACAAGATAGTTATTCCCGCATTGTTGTCAAATGCTCTTTGAGTAACGTTTCTGTTGTTTGATAACAAGCGACAAGGCCGATGGATCTATATTTCTGGCCGTATAGTTTCATGACTCGATGTTGTAGCGGTCTTGTTTTCTCGATGTAACTTTTCTCATCATTCCAATGGCAAAGAGCAGGCATCCACTCAACAGGCTCAGTGAACCAATGGCATGTAATGGAATCTTGTAACCGCCTGTCAGGTCTCTTAACCAACCTAAGGCGAGAAGAGAGGAGATATGACAGTAACCATGGATTAAAAATTAAACGAACAATCGTGGAGAATTGTGCAGCCATATATATTGCGTTCACCTATGGCATAAACATTCCGGCTGATACTGAATGAAACTACAGAAACTGAAGCAGATACGTCACTGCGTAAAATGTCTGCAGTAATAAGATCAGATAGAAAGTAGTGTAAGGAAAACCTGGGACAAACTCCGAGTATCGTATTGTATTACAAAAGAACGTAGAACATTGCTCAGGCTAGTTAACATATTCAAAATTTACTGAGCGAATGCATTTTGATATCAGTTTCGCAATAAATTACCGCATGAACTATATGGAACCTATATTCTCGTTACTTCGTCGCTATACGAGTATTCCGGGCGTACACATCAGCTGCTCGATGCTACGCGGAGAATATGATTGGCTGTAAATTATGGAGTGTCAGTTTTGTCGTTCGATTGTAGACAATTTGGTAGCTTGGTAACCCTCCGGGTTACATGAACTTCACACCTAACGATTTGGTGCTTATAAAATCTGGACGGTAAACCGGAAGACGGTAACCAAAGATTTTGGAAAACTAACGAAATATGACTTGCATGTTTACAATGTCGTCATAATATGGTATTCATCGTATGTAAAAATATTGAAAGAGATTTGAACAAGTTGAACTAATAAGAGAACATGAGTTCTCCAGCGTTCGGAGAAACTCATGTACACACATTGCTGACCACAACACATAAGACTTGGGAAAGTTCATATAACCGTTAATTTTACTATCAAAAGCACAGAAATGTTGACTACAGACCCTCTGTCTATACCGTCCGCGATCACCCAAGCTCCTAACTACGGAATGTTCCGTACAATATTTGTTCCAGTGAAATTTCAATAACGCGAATAAAACTTCAAGAAACGGACTGACAGCCAGTGATGAAGATGAAATGTGGACACTTACCTACTAGTGGACCTCCCACCGTCAATGCCAGACCACTAACACATAATTCAACACCAACAGTTTTCGGAAGGACATCTAGCCCGAAGAATTCAATAAGTAAAGTGGCCCTAAGACCATAGTTGATTCCGAACTGACATCCGATGATGAGACTGAATATCACCTGGGACCAAAACTCTACCGCAAGGAACAAAATATTCGTTGATACTCCCAAGACGAAAAGCGATATTACCAGAATTTTGTATCGTTCGATTAATTTAAAATCTCCAATCCAACCCACCAGCAGACGACTGCACATATCACTGGCTCCCATTATGGACAATAACGTGGCTGCTTCCTTCTCCGGAATCCCTATATCTTTAACAGTGGCAGGGTAAAACTGAAGAAGGCTTTCCGACGACAACGTCACACAGAAGATAAATACCAGAAACAGTACGAATATGGGATTTTTAAACAAATCCAAGCCAAAAATCTGACGACAGGAGTCGTTCTGGCGTCTTCCATCCCTCTTCAGTAGAAAGAAAGGAACGATTTGTTTGGAAAGAAGTTCCAGTATGAGAGACCTAGTTTCTTTCAAATTTCCACCATGTACATTTGCAGTAGGATTATCACTTCCTCTTCTGACTGGCGTGTTGGCAGAGTTTTCGCCAGTAGGTATGTAACACCCGCTGTTTATGTGGTCGCTTCCAGTTACTGCTGTTGTACCCGCTCCATCGACTAAACCTGTTGGTCCGATTGTTGATTGGATGTTCGTATGTTGGTCATCAGACGAATTTGATTCATTGTTCTCATAACCAGCATTGTTATATGCGATATTAATATCTTTCACCTCTCGTTGTTTTTTCTCTGAAAACCTAATTCCACTTCTCAGCGATGGAGAATCGATATCATGAAAACTAGCTTTGGTGGGTGCCGTCTCGGAAGCGATTGCGGCCAAAGAGTCGTCAGATGCTGTCAAATTAGGGGAGCTTCTCTGGAAGCTCCGAGAATCGTTCGCGCTCGCTGTACCTTCTATTGGCAACACATCAGATAATTTCTCATCTGTCATACTTTCTCTCTTAGTTTCCGAAACATGTTCTAAATGTGCCGGTCTCATCAGTGCAGCACAGACTACGGTGTTCAGAAGCAGAGCGCCCATAATCAGCAGAGTTCCCCGGAAAGTGTATTCGTCTAGTAACACCCGGATCACCGGTGCAAGCACAATAGTTCCCAGGCCGGAGCCCGCCATCACGATGCCATTTGCTAGGCCTATGCGTCTCTTAAAATACTTCCCTGTGATTGAAAATCCTGCAGCCAGTGTCATTTGAAAAGTAGTACCTATTCAAAAAGACAGTATCCTGATATGAGATGGAGCCAGAGAGGTCATCAATCCACGCTACATATATACTCACAAAATGTCTCATTAGGGCTAAAGTATGTTATATATGTCGAGATTGAGAGTTACTCAGGTTTATTTCAACACTTCCTCAGACGAAACGAAAGACGAGAGATGATTACAATTTCGACATCGTAAACTATCCCTTTCTGGACAGTAATATTCTAGTGTGACCTGCATATGGCGTATACATATCACGCCTAGTAGCATTTGCTAGATCCTGTGTTAAATGTGACGATTTTAATCAACGTCACAAAACATTGTTGCAGAAACTTATAAAACAGGGGCACACCACAAAGCGCCTCCACTCAAATTTCTCAAATTTGGCGATACATATCGCATGCTGATAGCAAAATACGAGCGTAGCGTGCAAGATCTATGGCGTTACGTTTCGTAACTTGTGTATAATTCCGCTTAACCCGGGGCTAGGGGCCGTCTAAACCCATGTACTTCAAGATCATCATCGTACTCATATGAAGTCACAATCAAAGCATGACTGAGATACATCATCCTTTGGATGACGACTTTACAACGAATATTATGGATTAAGAATACTGATCAGCGATACGGATTTGATATTTTAGGAACATCATGATGTCTTGCTGGCATCATTGAAAACTGTTGACCGCTTCTCTCTTGCAGGAAACAAGCCTATGTTTATGTATAATATGATTGTCTTTTTGAATTTGGTGCTGATACTGTTATATGGAATATGAAATAGGTCTTTGGATTATGGACGCGGATATTCTTTAATGGACGACGGCTGAATTCTGAATGACGGACCTGACGCCTGTAATTTAAACGAGAGATCCTGAAGGATCTTGGCGCCCACCATTGTCCGATAATTGTAAGCTAATGACAAGAGGATCTTTTTGCGCATTGTTACTAAGACTGATTTGTAATTTTGTTTGCAGAATTTCGATTTGGTGCTAATACTGTTATATGGAATATGAAATAGGTCTTTGGATTATGGACGCGGATATTCTTTAATGGACAACGGCTGAATTATGAATGACGGACCAGACGCTTGTAATTGGACATGTACAATCATAGTATAGTTTGCTAAGTAGGTTGGAATGAAGTCGATTCATTTGGCTATTTGTTATTACGACGTAACTATATAACTTGACATACAACGACGAGACGATATATTATCGACTTGCAAATTATTTCAATTGGGTGATTATGAGATCACATTTTAATTCGCTGCTAAAGATATCCTAAAAGTGAGATTTTGCATACCAAAAATTAAGGAAGTTCGTAAATGTTTCAAGCAGGTTGGTATCCAAATATTGACCGTTTATTTAAATAACAACACGTTACTCTGATATATCCTTAACTTGGAATACTACCTGCGGCAAAGCCCAACACCAGAACTACATGCTCAATGTGGACAGCCAAGGACGTCGTAGCAAATCCCACGGCTCCAACCAGTCCACCAATAGCAAGAAGCGCCCTTTCGTGGATAATTCCTCCCAAAGCAGTGCTCAAAAACAGACCTTAGTAAGAAAAAATATGGAAAGGTGAAAGTGAAGGGTGTGTGTGGGGGAGAAGGGGTGTAGTAGTTGTTGCAAATAGTCACTGAATCTCTCGTTTTTTTGTGAGTGGATTTCATGTAATCCTCTGAGTTGTTGTGGACCACGTGGGTGGTGTATTAGACGACTTGAATACAATAAATTTCTCGCGTCATAGAAGAAATTATTAAATAGAGGAAATGGTAAGTTGTGTTGAAATCGACGTCCTTTAGTCCAGTTTCTAAACCGAAATCTCACACTTTAAACACATTTCACACAGCGATGAGCACAATTTAAAATGAAAGCTATGTAATACACAATACTACAAAACAAAACAAAAACTCATCGGTGACGCGCAACAGATAGCCCTACAGGCACATCATATTTACATCAAAATCTCTATGAAATGAAGCGTGCATTCTCTCTCGGCGACTTTATGACAAAAGAGATGATTACAATTTCGACATCGTAAACTATCCCTTTCTGGATAGTAATATTCCAGTGGGACCTGCATATGGCGTACATAAATCTCGCCTAGTAGCATTTGCTAGATCCTGTGTCAAACGTGACGATTTTAATCAACGTCACAAAACATTGTTGCAGAAACTTATAAAACAGGGCTATTCCAACAAGCGCCTCCACTCAAAGTTTCTAAAATTTGGCGATACATATCGCATGCTGATAGCAAAATACGAGCGTAGCGTGCAAGATCTATGACGTTACGTTTAGTAACTTGTGTCTAATTCCGCTTAACCCGGGGCTAGGGGTCGTATGAACCCATGTACTTCAAGATCCTCGTGGTGTTCATATGAACAGTCACAATCAAAGCGTGACTGAGATACATCATTTTCTAGATGACGACTTTACAACGATTATTATGGATTAAAAATACTGATCAGCGATACGGATTTTATATTTTTCGAACATCATGATGTCTTGTCGGCATCACTGAAAACTGTTGACCGCTTCTCTCTTGCAGGAAACAAGTCTATGTTTATGTATACTATGATTGTCATTTTGAATTTGGTGCTAATACTGTTATATGGAATAGGTCTTTGGATTATGGACGCGGATATTCTTTAATGGACAACGGCTGAATTATGGATGACGGACTAGACGCTTGTAACGTGATCAAACTGGAAGTAGCTTTTAAATATATAAGGACGGATTACAGTCTCGAGATAAGACATGACGGTTAATCCTTTACAAATTGTAGTCAAGTGGTCAGGCACGACTGTGGTATAAAATGAGTAATTTAATTGTTTGGAGTTCTTAAGATGTTGTCACATATAACAGTATATCCGGAAGAACTGTTGACTCTATGAAATTCTCTTTGAAAGCCTCTTATATCACGCTGTCAAACATGGCTGTCGTATAAATGGAGTAATTTCATTGATTGACTGGAACCTTGCAACCCATACCCCAGAATCCCATAATCTCACAACCCAACACCCCACAACCCCCACAGCCCCATCTGATCTTTGATCCTCCATCTTGTCTCTGGAGGAACTCTATTTTACACTACTGCTGGTTTGTATCGTCTAACTAACTCTCGTGAGCTGGCAATGTAGGGAGCAGTCGATCTTTCCGCCATTTTGTCCCAGGGCAGTTCCCTCCTGAAGTAATCGAAAAAAGGAAGGTACTATACCCAGTGGAAGCCGCTGCAGCCCCAGGTCATGTCGACG
Source organism: Hanleya hanleyi (assembly GCA_036873755.1). NCBI lineage: Eukaryota > Metazoa > Mollusca > Polyplacophora > Lepidopleurida > Hanleyidae > Hanleya > Hanleya hanleyi. Next base: position 22,918 of record JAVTVY010013425.1, read on the forward strand.
CAGCTCCGATGGATACCGCCGATGAGTTGACATAAGGAGACGCCGGTGGGCGAGTATTAAGTTGTTTAAATGATTATGAGAAGGGAGTGATTTTGATGAACCATTTGACTAGATAGTAACGACAAGTACTACAAGCTGAATCTATACATAAATTATCATTTGTATATTGTCTCATGTACTAGAATGTACCTGACATCCTGTCCACCACTGTATTATTTTATTTTCCCCCCTAATACCAGTGAATCTGGTCTGGGAGTAATAAAGTATTCGTATTCGTATTCGGCTTTTATTTCGCGTATGTACACAACTTATCCACATCTGTGGAAAAATGGTTGGTTCAACATATGCGGATTTTTTTTACAATATATGTGGAAACAAGTTTTTTCAACATATATGAAAACTTTTTGTATAAAATGTGACTTTTGATAGATATGTAAAACTGTTTTACAAATAGTTGATGTATTTTTCAAATGTGCAAACGTATTTCACATTTGTTTAAAACGGTTCAGCATAAGTAAAACTGATTTCAGAATGTTTTGTACACATGTGCAAAAATTTTCACACAAGGATAAAATAAATAAAAAATAAATAAATAAATAAATGCTGAAACCACTTAACTAGCTCAGCCAACGAGTGATTATTTTCAGTGCCAGTTATTCTGAAGAATGCCGGGACGAAACTAAATAGCAGAATCGTGCCCCATTCTGTGCATGCTCACCACTGATTGTAAAGGTTATTCCACATGCCATGAAGAGAAGTGAAGATAAGGATGCCGGGGCTTCGAATACGTCCATTAACTCAACCATGATGATTCCAAGGGTTTGATATGTTCCCACTCCCAACATCACGCCCACCATCGAGGCTGGAAATAAAAGATAAGAAGTGCAACTCCAGGTCAAGTAGATCTAGTACTATAAATTGATGGGGCCAAAACGACTTGAAAATTCAGTTGTATAAAAGGATGCTGGTCTGGGATAGGCCTACATAACGACTTTGAAATTCATTTGTAAACAGGATGCTGGTCTGTGGTACAAAACAACTTGAAAATTTATTTGTGTAACAGGATACTCGTCTTTGGTACAAAACGACTTGGAAGTTCATTTGTAAACAGGATGCTAGTCTGTGGTACAAAACGACTTGGAAATTTATTTGTGTAACAGGATACTGGTCTGTGACACAAAACGTCTTGGAAATTCATTTGTAAACAGGATGCTGGTCAAAACAACTTGGAAATTTATTTGTGTAAGAGGGTGCTGGTCTGTGGTACAAAACAACTTGGAAATTTATTTGTGTAACAGGATGCTGGTTTGTGATACAAAAGGACTTGGTAATTCTAACAGGATGCTGGTTTGTGATACAAAAGGACTTGGTAATTCTTGTGTATAACATGGTGCTGGTCTGTGGTACGGAGTTGACGATCGGAACATGATGATATATCTCCGACTTGAAAGTTTTCGTCTCTGCTTTCTTGTAAGAAACCAACTTGTTCACATATATTTTCATTTCATAACAGCAGAATTTAGTGCTTACAGTGTCTTTCACCGTCTTTATATGTTGCGTTTCATTACGATTCAGATATTCTAATATGAACCCCGTGGAATGCCGGATCCCAGGTTTGTATATCAGCCGATATTCGATTCAATTAATTTATTCACCAGTTCAAATTCATACAAATTATTGACAGTATATTTCAAATACGATTAATTCAGTAGTCATACGTGAAGAAAAGATACCTAGGTTATGTCTGGCGGGAATAAAACCCCAGAGGGTTTGTTCTATCCCCACCTAAAAATCCAAAATAAATAATAATATGGAATTATATAACCGCATTGCAGATTTAATAGATTATAATTCATTATAGTAATTCAACTCGTGTTAGAACTTTCTCAAAATGGCGAGTAATAGAATGTACTCATGGTCGGTCCTGCTTACAGGATGCACAAGCTGTCAGCCCAATACAAGGTATTTTTTCAACTGTGACTTGAAAAAAAAAATAGAATCTATTGTTTTAAGTCCCCAGTATTCGCCATGATTTTTCCGACAGAGCCAAGTTGTGTACTTTGCAAGGGGCCACGTGTTGGAGTATGGCTGCTCGAAATTTCGACAGTTTCAGTTCTCTCGTCAGATTTTGCGTCTCCGCTTCGCAAAAAATATTTTGAAACGTCCTCAGGGTTGACTTTAACCTTTGTCGCCTTGTGAACCTTTGGTTTCCGCTGGCTAGGCATTTATAGTACGGTATCCTATCCCCGACAGAGCAAACTACACTCAAGCTAGGAGCTCGTTCTCATACGTCCGCTCTGCTCTGCGGTCAGTGCCAGTCTAACAACACACTAAATCTGTACTGGTAGCCTTTAAAGTATTTAATCTCATCAAAGAATTTCACTGAAATGAGTATATATCTGGAGGCTAAATCTGTGAATGCGAATCGCCGTATATTATCTTTGTACCGTGTAAACATATCGTAAATATGGTAAGCTTGATATAGTGAAGATCTCAAAGCGCTCGTGATGAACAAAATTAAGAGTCTAAATAAAGAGAGCCGAAGAATGTAAGCCTGCATGCCGAGCATCAGACAGTCCCCACAGCAATTGATCAATTCGTGATTGAGTGGTCCAAGCCAGAAAAAGTGGAGCCTGTACCACTCTCCGCCTGAGTAGTTCTGTCCAAGAGCAAGTTTGTTGACACGATCCCCCGTAAGTCTTGAAACACTTTTCTTAATAAAATCAAATACGAGAGGCTCCATTGCGCCAGAAGTTCTTGCAAACACCCGGAGTAAATTCTTTATAGTACCGGCAGACAAAGCCTCAAATAATATATTAATTTTGCAAATACTATCACTAACATGTGATGTTTGAGGAATTAAGCACAGCTTAAGAGAATGTGTCTACTTATTTATTGATCAACACAAAGAGTTACACAATTAAAGAGATATTTCTCTTCCGATTATCACTGCCATATTAGACAAATTTTAACAGAAATGTAGATATGATGATAAATATGCTGATAATGTAAATGTTTTATATTTCATCAAAGCATAGATCTCAATCTGTGGCTAACCAGGGATATGCATAGAAACGCACAATATTTGAAAACCAAGAATCGTACTTTGTGATCAGTAGGATTTGTCCGTAAATCTGTGGAAATTCACCGAAACAGATACTACAAATACAGGGCATATCTGCAAGGTACTATGCAGCTTTAGTGTAAGTTTCAAAGTTTTCCATGAAATAGTATCCGAAATATTCACCAGACAATCATTTACTCATCTTGACAATAAACGGCCATAACTCAGGGAGAAATCATTCAACCGACAGATAACCTGTCATTGCACATCTACACGGTACTAAGCGATTTCCATGTAAGTTTGGAAGATTTCCATCAAATAGTAGCAGATCTAGATATATGGACCGGCCAATCATATAATGGTGTTGACAATGAAGGGCCATAATCAGTTCACATGTACAAGCTGATAAGCATCTTAATGTTAGTTTCGAAGTTGTTGACCAAATAATAGCGGAGATATGGTCCAGACAAGTATATATTGATACTGAGGATGTTGAAGAGTAAAAGGGCAATAACTCTGTGGAAAATCACTCAAACAGGCGAAAACCCTCACAGTGCAAATACGAAGCACTAAGTGGTTTAAGTGGTTTTCGATAAATTATCTGACGACAGATGTTTTAGTGATATAAACATGACACATCACAAACTGATAATCTTGTCCAAAATGGTAGTATATATTGTAACTGCGATTGCGAAGATTTCCAATGACAGCTCCAAATTGTTTTGCTTACCAGCCAATCAATTTAGATGCATACATGCTCATACTTCGAATAAATGATATTTAGTATGGCGTATAGCCCGACACTGAGCATATATACAAAATGAAATGATTTTTGAGAGAGAAAGAATAAAATGGTCATCACAGTGACAATCCACGGGATTGATACCTATGGAGCGTCATAGCTCAGTAGGTAGCGCATCGGCGCGTTGAGCCGGGGTCGTGGGTTCGAATCCCGCTGACCACAATTTTATTCCTTCTGTCTCAAAAATCATGTTCATACTTTGTAAACTCAAATAATACCAATAGAAAGATGTCTAAACCCTTTGGCCTTCGTATTTCACATCTATTATGTACACGTACTTCGCCGAGAGTAATATCGTCAAACAGCCACATGCTTCAGGTATCCGAGGGAGTAAAAACCATGACCCTAAACCTGGAACGAACAGAGTTCATTATTTAGTTAGCTGTCATGTACACAACTGAATCAATAAGCCGTGAATATTGAGGAACCGACACGTATGCAAGAGTAGCTTATACTTCGGAAAGAAAGACTTTGAGATAGATAGAAAGATACAGTAGATAACTTTGTTAAGCCAAACATGGTGCTATCACGAAGAAAATAATCTCAAAATTTGAAGTTATCCCCTTAATCAATGGTCAGTTCGAGATCTCGAGGATTACGACTCCTACAGTTCGTTACATTCACTACGGATAAAAGTGCTTAAAAGTATTTTATTGCACACCAGGTAATTATTTACTAATATATCAGGCTTTTTTTGCGAAGAAAGTTCTTGCATGAATAAAAAATAAAAATAAAATCTTCTGGGAAAATTGCGTCACTGTTAGGATATCACTGTATGACTGTTTTGGTAGTAAGGTAGACAGGTAGAATGAGGCCCTGGACCATGGATATAATCATCAATTGAAACATTTTATGGTAGACAGTTCGAACCAACTTCGAACAGGCAACACACTATTTTATTCTACACCAGATAATCATTTACTAATTTATCATGCTTTTTTGGCGAAGAAAGTTGTTTGCATGAATACAAGATTTACAAAATTTCTTCTGAGAAATTTGCGTCACTGCGGATTTCTTTCACATCTAGGTGGGGCTTGACAGAAAGTGTCCTTATAGCAAAATACTGCCGAATGTTTGTTTTTGTCTCCTATCACGTGAGCTCGGATCCGTATTGGTGGATTTCCAAGAAGGGCCTGAATTCGGATTTTGTGAATTTATTGGCATCTTGGGATTTATCCTCTTTACACACCAAGTCAATTTCTACGTTCACACATTCGAAATTTGCGTTGTTGATTGGTTGAACTATGTATCGGCTCTACGCACGTGAATTACTCATACCCATACGCCTTTCTCATCCCTCCCCCACCCCCAAAGTCACCATTTCTAAGATCAAATTATTTTCCAGACTGGCTAATATACTGCTCTTTTAATTTCATAATACTACCTAGTGGCACGGGTAGCAGACACCAGGTAGGTACACAGGTCGCAAGGCTCTTTTCATAGTATAGATGACGTAGTTACTGACTAAGACAAGCCCTCCGGCTTAGGGCAGCATGGTTTGTACCATGTTTGTCTGGCACAGGAGGTAGATTAAAGTACCAAACAGATTGGGCTCTCTGAGGATCCGTTGTGATCAGTGTCTGTAGAGCCTAATTTTCAAAATTCGAAATTCAAAACTTTTTGTAGTTTTGGTTAGGTTTTTGTTAGGGTTTTATTAAGGTATGTTTGTTTGGGTCATCGTCGCTGTGTGACCAATAAGGTTAGGTGTGACGTTAAACTTAAAACAACCAACCAACTGACTAAGACATCACCCTTATTACAATCGAAATGTAGTTACTGATTGATTGGTCATAAGTTTCTGCCCTCGATGTTTCATAGTTTGTGGAGCACCAGAGAAGAGAATTCCCTCTGCCCAGGACTAGATGGGGTTACGACATACCCAGGGAGGCATTCATCCACGAGAACAACTGGGCCTTCAACATCGCTCTGTCGAAATGACCCTGGTGGGTAGGAAGATAATTGGATGAGTTTAGCAATGTACCATGCACGAATATCACGACTGTAAACATTTATTCATGAGGAAATGAATATAACCAAAGCAATGCGAGTGAACGGATCCTGAAGATAAAGGGACATATCAAACATCGAACAGAAGATAGTAATTTCTGCTCTCGTGTTTCAGGTGTCAAAACCAGAAAATGCGAGCCTACGGTACTAGTCGGCTATTCCAGAGGACAATACTTACAACTTATATATTAAAATGTGTCGGTTGAGGAGTGGGATATAGTTGCTTTATCTGCAGCTGCTTTTAATCCTAAAATCTTACCGCTCTGGTAATCCTAAAAACTGGAAGCCTCTCGAGAGATGTATTGTGTTATTAATTGAAAAAAATGGATGTTGGATGCATGCGAATTATAACAATTATAGAAGTTCTTTTTAAAGAATTACCTGCAGTTTTTTTAGTAGTAATTGCATAATTTTTTTTCGAAAAATCGACGAAAAATGCATTTTTGATAATGACGTCACTGTGACATCACCAAAGCGGTCATCTTGGATTTTTTATATGTTCTAGTAGAGCTTGACCCAAGGGTATAGTGTGGTAAGTTTTAGCCCTCTAGCTCAAAGGGTAAGAAAAATAAATAGAGGGCGAAATGCCCCTCCCCCCTTCCCTAGGCCTGGACAAGTCCCAAAAAGCGCAAGCCAGATAGGATTAAAGGGGTTTCAGACAATTCCGATCTTATAGACGGGATCACAGTGCTTCTGGGCAACGAAAATACTTAGGACATGCTATTTACATCTTGACAGGTCACGAGAATAAATCAAATCATGTTTCACGTAAAATGAATAATAGTCCACAGGCTTGTCTAAATTTGTGGACGTTTTGGCTCCATTCTTGACAACCGGGCTAAATTAAGTCTAAAATATACGTAGATCACGAATTTTGATGTTGTCATTTTTTTCATCAACCTCTAGGGTATGGCCATTTTGGATTTCAAAATGGCCGCCATTTGTTCATTAGGAGATTCCATTTCACAAGTCGGGTGAGGAAATGGACGCCTGCTTTCATACAAGTAACAACCGAATAAAACAAACAAATAAATTAGAAGATGAAATTTCCTTTTCAAGTTTAACTGATGTTTCCATCGGGAAATTGGTTAACAAAGCGACACAAATAGGCATATATCCACGTAATTTTCCAACAGCTGACAAAAGCACTCTCCATTTGAGAGACCACATAAACTCGTCCACTGACATTGGCATGATGCCAACCGAAACGGGAGCATCGTCCCAAAATCAGTGGACGAGTTTTTTTTCCAAAAAAGGGGAGAAAGGTTGTGAAAGTTTAAACATGTTTTCAACCTTTCATTGTGATCTTTGTTGATAATCAATTTGAGTAGTGCTATAGAATAGAAATAATGTGTTTATAGGCGTGCTAAATCGTTATTTTACGCACGGTTAGTGTGGGAATGTTTATAAACTTTCCCACACTAACCGTGCGTAAAATAACGATTTAGCACGCCTATGAAAACATTATTTCTTAAATTGATTACGGTAGGCAGTTTGAACCAGTTTCAAATAGGCAACAATCTTGAACAAATGTCAATGAGGCATAAAATGAAAAAACAACAACATATGTGTTGCTTGCAAGACAGAAGTGGTCAGCAATGCACAAGGATGATAACACGATGCAATGCGGTTCTATTCGTAAACTCCTTATCAATGACAAGTATCATTCAATTCCCAGTCGTTTTCTAATGCATAAAGTACCTTAATCACACTTAAATCAATGTTAAATACATTACGTAACGTCATGGATCGTGTATGCTATGCTCGTATTACGACCGCGTCAATCTGAGATATTTATCACAGAATTTGAAAATAAACTAGAACCGACGTGTTTGGTGGAACATTCGTATTCTTGGAGATAACATGTATTTAACATTTTGGCGCGGAATGATCGTAGATGTGTGTGTTTTATATGGTAGCATACTGCATTGCCGCCCCGACCCTCATATAAATCGTATGGTACATGTTAGTAGTGTATATAGGGCAACTAAAGCCTTTTTTCACCCGGATGTAACTATGACGTCACAACTGGATGGTTTGTAACGAGGCTTTTGATTGGTTGAATTGTAAGTGTGAGGTTGAATTTGATTGGTTGAGGTGTCGTCCCTGTTGTAAAGCAAGATGGTGGGTGTCGGCCCTGTTGTAAAGCAAGATGGCGGCGTGGTTCGGGCATGTTCGGGCATGTTCGGGCAAAAAAAAAGTTCCGGCAAAAAAAAAAAAAAAAAATGTATTCATGCGCGGTGATGCGGTTTGGCCGTGGTTTTGGCGGTGATTCGGTCTCGGGGAAAAAGTAGTCCCTAGATAAAATGGTCCGATGGGGTCGAGTGAGGTATCAAAGTGAAGGTTAGGTGAAGGAGCATCTAATGGGCTGGGTGTGGGGTTGAAATATCGTCATTCTGCGCATGCGCGGCGGCCGAAGGGTATGAAAATAGCCTTTTTGGAGCCAGGGGAGCCCCTAAGGGTCCGATGGGGTCGAGTGAGGTATCAAATTGAAGGTTAGGTGAAGGGGCATCTGATGGGCTGGGCGCGGGGTTGAACTATCGGCATTCTGCGCATGCGCGGAGGCCAAAGGGTATGAAAATAGCCTTTTGGAGCTAGGAGATTGACTACTGGTCCAGTGGGGTCGAGTGAGGTATCGATGTGAAGCATTCGTGAAGGGGCATCTGATGGGCTGGGTGTGGGGTTGAAATATCGGCATTCTGCGCATGCGCGGTGGCCCAAGGGTATGGAAATAGCGGTTTTGGAGCTAGGGGAGTCCCTAATGGGCCAATGGAGTCGTATGAGGTATCAAAGTGAAGCATTCGTGAAGGGGCATCTGATGGGCTGGGTGTGGTGTTGAACTATCGGCATTCTGCGCATGCGTGGTGGCCCAAGGGTATGGAAATAGCCGTGTTGGAGCTAGGGGAGCCCGTAATGGACCAATGGGGTCGAGTGAGGAATCAAAGTGAAGCATTCGTGAAGGGGCATCTGATGGGCTGGATATGGGGTTGAACTATCGGCATTCTGCGCATGCGCGGTTGCCCAAGGGTATGGAAATAGCCGTGTTGGGAGCTAGGGCAGCCCCTAATGGACCAATGGGGTCGAGTGAGGTATCAAAGTGAAGCTTATGTGAAGGGGCATCTGATGGGCTGGGTGTGGGGTTGAACTATCGGCATTCTGCGCATGCGCGGTGGCCCCAGTGTATGAAAATAGCCGTGTTGGGATGTAGGGGAGCCCCTAATGCACCAATGGGGTCGAGTGAGGTATCTAAGTGAAGCATTCGTGAAGGGGCATCTGATGGGTTGGGTGTGCAGTAGGAATATCATTCTGCGCATGCGCAGATGCAATACGGAGGTCTCGTCCAATCAGAAGCGAGTATTTCAAATCCGTCCCAGAGCTCTCGTCCAATCAGATGCGAGTATTTTGACCCGGTGCATTATGGGACATATCCAAGATGGCGGCACGTATGTTCAAGATGGCGGCACATCCGGTGTCGAAAACTGGCCATTTTGTCGGATGTGGTCACTCAGTGTCGAAAACTGGACCCTGTATGGCGTCACTTCCGGGTTTTTCACTAAAAACTACCTCCAAACATAGAAGAGTTCCTAATGTTTCCTCTTAGACGTCCGTATGTTCAATCGCCGGTGTGTTTTGTGTTTTCCCGCCCCGCCCCAGCGCCCCGCAGCGCGAGCGCGCGCGCGAATTCTCCGGAAGTGCGCGTCATCCCCGGCAGTGCGCGCGCGGACGCGGGTCAAAAGGTCAAAGGGTCACCTCCAGGTCAGACGGTCCAATGTCCAATGAGACAATGTTGCGAGGTGTGAGTGAGTGCAAGAATGTATTCATCCGCGGTGATGCAGTCATGTCTGGCGGTGATTCGGTCTCGGGAAAAAGCTTCCTTGCCCAATGCCTACGTACTTTACCGAAGATACACGGACTTTAACGAAAAGACACGGACGTACACGAAAAGACGCGAAGGTGAACGCCATTGTGGGAAACCTCCCACAGACAGGTCAGTACATGCATTTCTATGTTGTTCACGCATAATAAAAGGATTGATCTGTAATCTGTGTTGTTGTTGTTGCTCCCTTTTTTTGGACTAACCCATCAGAATAGTACGTATCACAGACTATACCCGTAGAGCTACATCTGGTCTATAAAACACGTCCCTCTGGATCCCACACCTTCATTTCTACAGAGCCATGGCGGAGACCCAGCCCCATGCGACTCGCATTTTACAGTATGCCACCGTGGTGAATTCATTCACAGGTTACCGAGCAGTGGTCCGGTCCATGTTTGCAGATGGCGACGACAACGAGGGACGACGCCAGATCCTGAACGAGTTCACAGAAGCGGTCCTCCACAGAGTGCACTCGATGGAGAGGCGTGCCATCACTCACCACTGCTGGACTATGACAGCCATCCTTGATGCTCGGGCTATGGACCACGAGCGCTCACGCCGCAACCAGCACCGGCTGGTTGGCCTCATACTAGTCTGTGCCCTATTCACCCTGGCGCTGTGGTATTGACACTATAAATACCAGGGTCAGACAGTGTGTGTCATTCACCGTTCGACATTTGGACAAAGCATGTCATCCGTCCTACGAGCCATCCTCCCCCTTACACCTTACCAGGTGGGATTATACGTTTATGAAGATTATGTGACTCTGGTGGAAGATAGTGGCGGGGATTGGAGGGCGTCCCCTGAGACTTTATCGAATACGGTGACACTACAGCGTGATGGGTGGACTAAGTTTAAACAGGTGTTGAGCGGAGAGTTAGACGGACACCTGATCCACCTGGACAAGGCCAACTACGTATACCATACTGCGCTCTACCCACGGGTGGGACGCTACCAAGAGCCGGCTCGAAGTTTCCTCCTAACTCCCTCTCTGTGGTCAGCCTTGGAGAAAATAGGCCCTCTGGTGGACCAGTTATTTATACCCGACGATCGATCACCCCACCAATTGGCATGGGCTCATGCTATCGAACACGCACTAGATGAACCTAATGAAAAAAAGCGGATGGAGAAAATACTATATGTATAGAATGCGCAGAGGCTGGAATGACAGTGTCACCTGATGAAGCCACCCACACACACATGACGGGCCAGAACGATGAAGAAGAAGAAAAATCCGTGATGAAGCCGCGGGGCCAATGGCTGAACCCCATAAACAACTACATGAACCCGACGACGATGCCATTGATTACCCCGCTAGACTCAGTCAGCCCAATGACATGACCACCTGATCCTTTGATCTCACGGGGTTCTCCCTATAAATACGAGAGACAGTGAAATCTGGTACCATTCACGTACTGACCATGACGGAGCATATAGTACTGGCGTATTTCAGCTTGACCCCCGAGGTTTCCTGCACGTGTATGCGGATAAGGTCGATATCATGGAGGAGGTGGTGGGAGACACGGACCCTACACAACCGCGCCCGGCCCACATTCGTCTGTCCCGGGAGGGCTGGACCAAATTCAAACGGGTGTTGTCTGGTGAACTGGACGGCGACCTCATCCACTTGTGTCACGATGTGTACATTCGACGCGGCCCTTTCTTTGCTCAATTGGCTCGGCTAGATGGAGGTACAGTGCATTTTACCTTTCACCCTGATCTATGGTCTGCATTGGAAGATGCCGTGGTGGATGTGGATGAAGTGCTTATCAAGCGGTCATCAGACGAGTTGGACTGGTCATTGACCATGGCCACTGTGGAAGTCCACGAAGAAAATCAGAATAAAAAATCCGGCCCAAGATATACCCGTTATAAATAAACGATAGAGCCAGGGTCCATCATCATTTTGTCACCATGAAGCGCTGGGAGAAGGTGTTGGATAACTTATACTACAGTCCCGACAGTCCAGCAGCCTATAGTGCATTGTCGGCTCTCTATCGAGCGGCCAAACCCCAGGGGATACAACGTGCCCAAGTCCGAGATTGGTTAAGAAGACAAGACACCTATACCTTACATCGATCTGTCCGTCGCCATTTTCTACGGAACCGGGTCATCGTGGGGGGAATAGATGCCCAGTGGCAAGCGGATTTGGTGGATATGAGCGCCTTTGCCAAACACAACGATGAGAATCGGTATATCTTGACGTGCATCGATATCCTATCCAAGTATGCGTGGGTGGTACCCATCCGGACGAAAACGGGGGCAAATCTCATAGCGGCGTTCAAAGACATCTTCAAGACCGGGCGCAAACCTTTGTATTTGCAAACAAGGCACGGAATTCCTCAACAGACCGTTCCAAGCCTTTCTCAAGAAACAGAAGGTGTTTTTCTTCCATACGTACAACGAGACCAAAGCTTCCGTGGTGGAGAGGTTCAACAGGACATTCAAAGGCCGCATGTATAAATATTTCACCTATAAGAATACAAGGCGGTACATCGATGTTCTCCCGAAACTGGTGAAGGGTTACAATCGAGCCTATCATCGAAGTATAGAGAGAGCCCCCATTACCGTGACCCAACACAATGAAGCCCAAGTCCGGCGTGTCTTGTACCCCAGGCCATCGCAGCGAACAACGAAGGCGGTGTACAAGGTCGGCGACCCTGTACGGATCAGTAAAGTCAAGGGCAAGTTCGAGAAAAGTTACTTGCCCAACTGGAGCGATGAGCACTTCCTGATTAAACGGCGCCTACCCCGACAGCGGCGAGTCTATGAACTGGAAGATCTCCAAGGGAAAACGTTGCTGGGGACGTTTTACGACACGGAATTACAGCCTGTTGTAAAAACACAGCAAGATTACTACACGGTGGAGCAGATTTTGAAAACGGAACGTCTACGTGGCAAACTGTTTCATTTCGTAAAATGGCAAGGCTGGCCCAGTTCCTTCAATTCCTGGGTCACGGCCAACCAGGTGAAACGACTATAAAACCAGACACCACTGCCGTCCTCCTTCATTCCACATCCGACCACAGTGCTATGGACCAACAGCAGCTGCCTCTGAAGACAGCGTCTCGCAAAACGCGCAAAGCGCAAGTGGTTTTTGGGGTGCTATTGCTAACCCTGCTGAGTGTGTTGTACGGAGGTGTGTTTTACGACGTAGCCTATGTCAGCACGTTACTTAACCAACTGAGAACACCAGGCACCAGCGAAACGGGTCTACAGAGAGCACCAGTCGTATCGAGCCCAGTCACCACCACCACCACCACACCCCGCGTACAAGCCACGTCGAGCTCTACACTTACACCAAGTACACCTACTACGTCTCAAGACCCACCCGATTTCATCCCTCACAGTGAACCGACCACCCACGTTGTACCCACCCCCAGCACCATCTCTGAACGTGAACAGACAACGACGACCGACGTTGTATCCACCACCACTCCAGTTCACTCGTACGAAATTTATAAGAGCGTGTTACCACGACAACGGATACACCTCAAACCATGGACCCTCGGTGGCGGCATCCCTTCACTTGCGTCATCGCAGGACCGACGGGCTCCGGCAAAACGCACTTCGTCAGGAAGCTCCTTCAACACGCCGACAGCATGATCACTCCACCCATTGCCCGAGTCGTGTGGTGTTACGGAGAATGGCAGGAAGCGTATGCAGCAATGCCCCACATCACGTTCATGGAAGGCCTACCCAACCTGGCCGATTTGGAACCCGACACCTTGGTGGTTGTGGATGATCTCATGGCGGAGACGGATGCACGGGTCACCCAACTCTTTACAAAAGGCAGCCATCATCGACGGCTCAGCATCATCTACATTGTGCAGAATCTGTTCAGTAAAAACAAAGAACATCGGAATATCAGCTTAAATGCCCACTACCTGGTGGTCTTCAAAAACCCGAGAGATACCACTCAACTGCTGCACCTGGCGAGACAGATGTTTCCCGGCCGCACACCGTTTGCGTTGGAAGCCTTCAAAGATGCCACAACCCCTCAGCAGGGGTATATGCTCTTCGACCTCAAGCAAGCCACCCCCGACCACCTTCGACTACGGACCGACATCTTTCCCGGAGAGACCCATCACGTGTACATGCAAAAATAATGTAAACACACCCACAGTGGCGCCTCCAGCTGGGGTTTGTGTGTGTTTGATGATGGGGAATAATAAAAAGAATGAATACCACAGCAGGGTTGACTTTGTCTGTGAGGTGGATAAAAAGGGCAGCGTTGTGGGTTCTAGCATTAGTTATACAGGATGTCTGCGCGAGTACGGAAGCACACTCCCACGCTCCGTGTATTGAAGACGGCCCCACCCGAGTTAGTCCGAACCATTGTACGCGGTGCGGACCCTGACCTTGTACGCTGTCTGTGCGAGATCGGGTACAACCTGTTAAAAGGCAACGTACCACTGACTCCGGCTCAGAAGACCAAGTTGGCGAAGCATAAGACAGGTCTCCGAACCCTAGTCCACAAGCGGGTCCCTCAAACACAAAAGAAAAAGGTGTTACAGAAAGGCGGCTTTCTCGGGGCCATCTTAGCACCGTTGGCGCTTCCGTGTTGGGTCCAGTATTGGGTGGACTCTTCGGCCGACAATGAACCACACGAAAAAAATGGTCCTCGTCGAACCACGGTTCCTGCAAAACCTCCAATCACCCTACCCTGTTCCACCTACGGTGAAGACCATAAACAGCCTCGATGGAGAGATGCAACAGATCTTACAGAGACCGGGGTTAAGCGACGGTGAGAAAGTACAACGGTACAATGAGACGCTTCAACGGTACATGACGTTCATGGACCAATACAAAACCCTGTCTACCCCAGCAACAGCACCACCACCACCACCACCACAACCACCACCACGTGACAGACCGCTGACCTCAGCACCGCTCCAACAGCCGGGTCAGGTAGCCTCCACAGCCCCACAGTGGGTGGAAGACGAAGTGCTGAAGAGTGTACCTGCCTCGTTCAAGAAATAAGCTGGCCTGGTATTACAACGGATGAAACAGAATCCTAACATGACTTGGAATGATAAAGGCGAACTCCTGGTACAGAATCAGGTGGTCCCCGGCACCCACATGACGGATTTAGTGAATGATCTGATGCGTCAACGCAGATCGCACACCGATCCTCGAGGATGGGAGGTATTCGCTCAAGGCTTGAAAGACATGCATGTACCACAGGAATTGGTGGGGAACCCCCACCGCTGGGACTTTATGCAGCAAACTCAGCAATCACCGAGTGGCCCACTACCTGCTTGGGAAGCCGAATGGGAACCGGAGTCACCCCCCAAAACACCACCACAACGGGCACTTTCTTTTCGCGCCTATAAAAAAGCACCCTTGATCAAGACACCCCACATCTCCAGAGCCGTGACACGTAGCAAGTCACCGCGACGAACACGACGCCGCACACAACCGCCCAAGGCCTGGAAGACCTATTAAAACCAACAGCAGCAGCAGGACAGCTCAGTCGCCGTGTTTTACCTGACCCTACCCAGTAACAGTTCGCTGGATGTGTTTCCTGACAACACCGTGGCCAAGTACGTCACCCAGTTACCGCAACCGTTACATTTACCTGGCCGGTGGGAATGCGGCCTCGTGGATATCCAATACCCTTACTCGTGGTACAACGTGCGAGCCAATGAAGTGTGGTACGAGGTGACCTACGAAGGCAAAAACACCCGACTCACCCTGTCCGAAGGCCAATACGATACCCCCAAAGAGTTCATGGGTGGGCTGTCAAGACTGATGCATGATAAGGCGCTACGGGGGTGACGGATAGTGCAGCACACGGATAGTGCAACACGCCTGATAGCCTTGCGCTTCAAGAGAAACGTGTTCTTCGATGTCAACGTACACAACGACAAGGCACAGCTTACCGTCACCGATACCGTGAATGTGAAACTCAGTCCTACACTACAGCAAATGCTGGGTTTCGATCTACAGACGTTAGCTGGTCCCAACCAACACCATGGCGAGATGCCGATGGATATGAAGTCGGGTATGTACGGACTCTACGTCTACTCGGACGTGGTGGACAACCACATCGTGGGCGATATCAACACACCTCTGTTACGGGTGGTCCCCATTAAAAATACGTATGGCGATCAAGTCACCCACAGTTTCAACCATATCATGTACCTGCCCGTACGACGTACCGACATCAACACGATCACGGTGGATATAAGAGATGACACGGGACGAGCGGTGGCATTCGAACGAGGAAAAGTGGTGCTGACACTTCATTTTCGACAAGCACGTGCTCCCCACTTTGCATAATGAAAGTACCTTACGAGTGCGATGCACGCAGCTATGCCGACTATTATGCCCAACAGGCCGGGGGTGGCTTTCCGGTCTTTAGCGGTGCACGCATGCAACGAGGACATGGACTGGGGAACATACTCGGCAGCATTGTGAAAACGTTCCTGCCCTTGGTGACGCGTGGGGTGAAAGCAATCGGCAAACAAGCGGTACGCAGTGGACTGCAAGTGGCCGGTGATGTCTTGGGGGGTACGGCACCCCGACAAGCCTTGAAACGACGGGCCAAAGAAGCGGGAGGCGTCTTGGTGGCCAAAGCACAACGCACCGTAGGGAATAAAAGAGCTGCCCCACCGAGATCACGCACCAGTCGACGACCGACCCAGCGACGACGCACATCCAAGAAGACCCGGGATATCTTTTCTTAAAACATGGCCTTAATCCACGCCGAGTCCTGCCCTCCACCAACAGTGAATTTGATTTGTGGACCGTGCCGCCCACACAAACCAGTGTCGAACAAGGATTATGGGTGGAGCATCTCCCGCTCTCCAGCATCAACGAAACCGGGCCCATCGAGTTCACCATCAGTAATGCGGATACGGCCTATGTGGATTTAGCCCATACCTACTTGTATGTGAAAGCCGAGGTGGTCAATGGAGCTGGCACCAGAATCGCTGACCAAGCAACGGTGGGCCCGACGAATCTCTGGCTGCACTCGATGTTTCAGCAGGTGGATATTTTTCTCAGCGACAAACTCATCAGTGACTCCACCAACACGTACCCCTATCGAGCCTACATCGAGACACTGTTGTCGTATGGCCGAGAGGCTAAAAAATCTCAGCTGACAACCGCTTTATTCTACAAGGACACGGCCGAGCACATGGACACGGCGGACAATGGGGGATATAACAAACGGAAGGCTTTCACTGCGAACAGTGCCTCGGTGGATATGATGGGTCGACTGCATGCAGACATGTTCATGCAAGACCGGTACCTCTTGAACAAGATCCCCATCAAAATCCGACTGATACGGGCGCCTCCGACCTTCGCCTTGATGGCCACTAACGTAGATGGGCATGCAGCTGACCATAAGATTGTTATCCAAGACGCAGTCCTGTATGTCCGAAAAGTGAAACCGAATCCAGCCGTTCAATTGGGACACATGAAAGCCTTGGAAACAAAACCAGCCCAGTACCCTATCCGACGTGTACACACCAAAGTGTTCTCTGTGCCTGCTGGAAATATAGGCGCCAACAAAGAAAACCTGTTCCTGGGGGAACTACCCAAGCGATTGATCCTGGCCTGTGTGGAAAATACCAGTTTCAGCGGAGCCTACCCAGAAAATCCGTTTGATTTTAAACATTTCGGCATCAATTTTGTGGCCCTGCATGTGGATGGACAACAGGTCCCAGCTACGGCCTTAACACCGAACTTTGGGCGCAGGAATTTCATTCGAGCCTATCAGAGCCTGTTTACAGCCACCGGTCAAATCAACCAGGACGAAGGGAATTTGATCAGTCGGGAGGACTACGCGAACGGATACACGTTGTTCTGTTTCGATCTGACCCCACCTTAGAGAACGACCATCAGCTGGCCCTGACCAAGCAAGGCAATTTACGGTTGGAAATCCACTTTGCACGAGCCCTGGCGACCACCGTCAATGTGATCTGCTACGCCGAGTTTGACAACATCATTCAAGTGGACAAGGCGCGCAACGTCCTGTGTGACCTTCTCCACCTAACATGGATACAGACCAGATAACCACCGTGCTGGAGAATGACCCAGAGACACGTAGGGTCTTTCAAGGGGTGTTCGCCCGAGATGTGTTTCCATTAGACCGTATGTATCCGGCTGCTTACGTTCTCAACACGGATCCGATGGATCGACCCGGTGAACACTGGGTGGCCGTGTACTTGACAGAACAGCAGGGGGAATACTTTGACCCGTACGGTCTGCCACCCTCCATCCCGATTTAACAGACTTCATGGATCAAGGCACAGAGACGTGGTGTTGGAACAGTCAAACGTTGCAAAGCCTGACCAGTGGCGTGTGCGGACAATATTGCTTGTTTTACCTGTACCATCGATGCCGGGAAGACCCTTATCTACTATCGTACAGATGTTTGACGAGTACCCCCAGGCCGAGGACCGCGATGTACTCGTCTATGACTGGGCCGCCCATCATTTCAATGTACAAGCCCCGTTCTGGGCTTAAGTTAATGACAAGCCCCTTGTTCTGGGCTTCAATGTACAAGCCCCTTGTTCTGAGCTTCAATGTACAAGCCCCTTGTTCTGGGCTTCAGTTAATTACAAGCCCCTTGTTCTGGGCTTGAGTTTTCACGTGGTTGTTCTCACGTTGTTGTTGTTGTTCACTGAATAAAAAAAAAGAGATCTCACCAAAAAACCCTGTCTTGTGTGTTTTATTCCTAATGCATCAATGCCCAATGTGGAGATTCAGTCAAACTGAAATCAGTGGTGTAGGATGGGGTCAAAATGTAACCCATCAAGTTTAGAAGGCAAGAGCACTATAGTAAAAAATAGAGAGCCAATGAAATCAGCCTACAGACCAAGTACGTGTCTTTGGTCTAGGTTTGGAGCAGGCATTTCATTGAGGTACGTGTATACGGTGAGTGAAGAGACTCGTCCAACACGTATAGATTATGACTATAAGTTCTATGAGCATAATGCATGAAAGTGGCTTTGAACACCGTATTAGCCAATCAGTGGCCTAGAATGGAGCCAAAGGTAACCCATCCATGTGCAGAAAAACATTACCCGGGTATACAAGAACCCAGATGTAGGCGCGGACGTCAGCGAAAGCACACCGTGAATACCCAATTCGATTGGCTGATTGTTCGACCGCTGATTGGTTCTTTTTCTCGACCGCTGATTGGCTCTTTTTCTCGACCGCTGATTGGTCCAAATGGAACTGCCCATCTTTCCCAGGTTCATCTAGAATCCCCCTTTTTGTGCTCAAGCTCTGACTATAGCGATGCCGCAACATTGTCTCATTGGACATTGGACCGTCTGACCTGGAGGTGACCCTTTGACCTTTTGACCCGCGTCCGCGCGCGCACTGCCGGGGATGACGCGGGATGACGCGCGCGCGCGCTCGCTGCGGGGCGCTGGGACGGGAAAACACCCCGGCGGTTGAACATTGGAACTCTTGTGGGTTTGGAGGATGAACATACGGACGTCTAAGGGAAAAAATTGGAACTCTTCTATGTTTGAAGGTAGTGTTTAGTGAAAACCCGGAAGTGACGTCACAACCCACGTCACCTGCGTATATACTCCTGTAAAATAGAGCCGATTTTATTTCTTTGGAAAGGGCAAGGTCAATAGGACTTGCGCTTTTTATACTACTAAACTGTGAAGTAGATTACATCTTACATAGGCCTTAAGGCCGTGATATGCATATGAAGTATTCTGGGGCATGGTCAGTACTTTTCAATTTTCCCTTCGTCTACTACTCGCCGATTTATATTTTCAATGAATACAAGGTTGTCTTGAGAAATATATCTCAAAATATGTGTACTTCCTATTTCCCGCAGGAATTTATGGAATATCAATTCTTTCCGCAATAAACTTACAATTTACTGGCAATGGTAACGAAATTCTCCGTGTCAATTTGAGGTGGATATGAAAACGCACTGACTCACACGTGCACTGGCAACAATTCGCTACAGTGTAATGAAATGTGTTCATTTTTTAGGCGCCCATTTTCTACAACCTTTATTAATATGCACACACATATGTTTTTCTTATAGTTCATTGGCTGAACCGCGAGGGCGGGGGAAAAATATCAAACTAATTTCGTCTCGCGAGCAGCGTGTGCGGTGAACGCAAGCCAAACAGCTCAGCAGTTTTACCGGACAGGCCAATGAATGGCATGTTATTTTGACTCGATTCATACGCTCGACTCTTCAAAATGGACTTGAAGAAGACGCTATGCGGGAACTGAAATCAATTTCTTGAAACTTTTGCTCACCGTGTGCGCTGAAACAACAACAGAGCTGACAGGCAATTGAGGCCGTTAGCTCAGCTGATATCTCTCGTGTGCGCCGGATTTTATACCGAAGGAAATATCTGTGAATTTCGATTAGCATACGAATGCATGGTGATGAAGGCTTCATGGTGTGTTATACCCACCTAGAAAAAAAACAGCCACAGATATGCATCAAACACCCGGGAGTATGGGATATAGGTATACATCTGGACTAAACTCTTTTATCAGGTAAGCTAGTACTATACTTGCGTTGAATCCCATGCAGACAACCTATTCAAATTTCAATGCATTGGCAACATAGCGTCGCACGAAATATACGCACCCCTGTTGACCAGGATTTTTTTATACTCCCACAACAACAGACAATTTGAAGACAATTTTCTAGCGGGGTGTTTTCTTGAACATAATTGCTGTAATATACTCTTCTTTTTTGTGGACGCTAAATATAGGGGAGAAAATGGCAACATTGTGACCAAACCATAACAGTTGACAGCTGTAAAAATAGATACCGTGGCATAAATTAGTTGTGTGTCCCAACTAATCTATTGAGAACGTTTTGTTTGATTTTTTGAGAAATATATATTGTTGTGTTCTGAAACTTATGTCACTGGTAAAATGCAATTATTATAGTATTTATTCAAAATATTAGCAAACAACATTCTGTAGAACTATCTGTTTGAAACATTTTCTGTTTTGGGTGTCATTCTCTGGGTTAAATATTGGCGTCAGCCATTGTTGATTTG
This sequence comes from Hanleya hanleyi, assembly GCA_036873755.1. NCBI lineage: Eukaryota > Metazoa > Mollusca > Polyplacophora > Lepidopleurida > Hanleyidae > Hanleya > Hanleya hanleyi. Next base: position 43,680 of record JAVTVY010013425.1, read on the forward strand.
GACCAGTTCAATACTCGTAGGTTTGATAGGCATTCTTTTCCATTCATGGAATTTTTACAGTTCCACAGTGTCACAAAACAACAATAATGCCATGATGTCACAATAAGACGTTACAAAGACAATTTATCAATACTTACCACAGTAGCAACGTCATAGCGTTGACCCTGACGTCACAATAGAAAATGACAACCTCCCACTCCTATGCACATATGGGAACAGTCCCCCTCAGCCTTGGCGACGTCAAAATTTAACCCAGAGAATGACACCCAAAACAGAAAATGTTTCAAACAGATAGTTCTACTGAGTGCTGTTCGGTAATATTTTAACTGAATACTATAATATTTGCATTGTACTAGTGACGTAAGTTTCAGAACACAACAATATATATTTTTCCAAAAATCGGACAAAACGTTCTCAATAGATTAGTTGGGACACACAATAGAGAGAGCATTTTAGTACACCTCAAAAAAATGAAACCTGGACGGGTATCCTTCATCTCGAGGGGACGCAAGTTCGATTCTTGCTTTCATTATGTGAGTATGTGTTGGACATGTGATCTTTAAATTTTATTATCATCAATACACCTAAACGGTATAGTTCAACCCCACCCCAGCCCATTAGATGTCCCTTCACCTCACCTTCAATTTGATACCTCACTCGACTCCATTGGTCCATTAGGGGCTCTCCTAGCTCCAAAAAGGCTATTTTCATACCCTTTTGGCCGCCGCGCATGCGCAGAATCACCCTAATTCAACCCCACACCCAGCCCATCAAATGCCCCTTCACCTCACCTTCACTTTGATACCTCACTCGACTCCATCGGACCATTTTATCTAGGGACTACTTTTTCTCCGCGGAAGCTTTTTCCCGAGACCGAATCACCGCCAGACATGACTGCATCACCGCGGATGAATACATTCTTGCACTCACTCACACCATCCATACCTCCCACCACACGACACAAAAACTGGCCGCCATCTTGTACCCACCTCCCACCACACGACACAAAAACTGGCCGCCATCTTGTACCCACCTCCCACCACACGACACAAAAACTGGCCGCCATCTTGTACCCACCTCCCACCACACGACACAAAAACTGGCCGCCATCTTCTACCCACCTCCCATCACACGACACAAAAACAGGCCGCCATCTTGTACCCACCTCCCACCACCCATCTTGTACCCACACATCACGACACAAAAACGGGCCGCCATTTTGTACCCACCTCCCACCACATCACGACACAAAAACTGGCCGCCATCTTGTACCCACCTCCCACCACATCACGACACAAAAACGGGCCGCCATCTTGTACCCACACCACACACGACACAAAAACCGGCCGCCATCTTGTACCCACACTCACACACGACACAAAAACTGGCCGCCATCTTGGTCCCACCTCCCAACGACACAAAAACTGGCCGCCATCTTGTACCCACACTCACACACGACACAAAAACTGGCCGCCATCTTGGTCCCACCTCCCAACGACACAAAAACTGGCCGCCATCTTGTACCCACACTCACACACGACACAAAAACGGGCCGCCATCTTGTACCCACACCTCCCACGACACAAAAACTGGCCGCCATCTTGTACCCACACCACACGACACAAAAACTGGCCGCCATCTTGTACCCACACCACACACGACACAAAAACTGGCCGCCATCTTGGTCCCATCTCCCACCACACACAGACCACGCCTCCCACCCCCCACCAGCCAATCACAAACACGCTTACATACCACCAATTGTGACGTCATAGTTACATCCGGGGGAAAGTTGGCTCCATTTGCGCGCTACCTACTACTGAGACTTGTTTCATCTAGAGATAATCTAGAGATAACTATACTTGACTGAAGCGTGACCCCTGAGGCGTAACATATATACGTAAAACTCAGGCTACTGTGGGGTCAGGACACACCGAGAAAGTGGGTGTGTATATGAACATCTTCTCATACAAATTGACCGATAATGCTACATTTATGTCCGGTAAATGAAGTTTAGCAGCTTTTCTGTGAGAAACACTAATGTTTTAATACATTAGAATGATTAGCGATCACCATCTATCACATTCATCGCAAATATTTTGTCCCGTTCTGCCTCTTTCACAAAAAGCTCAAATTTAGCCAATTTCTTGAAAATGGGGGATGGGGTAATATTCTCAGTCATTGTTCGGTTACACGAACCTATTGTCCGATCATTCCTATTTTGAGGGGAAGCGCACTTGTTTGCGCAAATTTAGATATCCTTATAAGGTAGTTTGGTTGCTTAGAGAACATACTGAACATTGCATCCAGTAGATACATTAGAACACTCAGAACTGTTCACACCTTTTAACCACGCCTAGTGGCTATAAAAAGATGCATAACATGATAGTCAGAGTGAACATGCGTCACAGTTATGAATGATTTTGTGAAACTAGTAGTTTTTTGGTAAATTTATTCGAAATCTCCGAACTGATAACTCATCACAGTGACTGGAGTAGCAGGGGGTGTCTTCGTCGATGTTGTTGTTGTTGTGATTATATATATAATTTTTTTGGCAAGAATATATTTATTTCCCACCTTTTCCACAATGACAGTAGATGTCATAAAAATGCTTTATATACGCCCTAAATCGATCTACATACCCCTCCTCTACTAGATCTCCATCTCTAATAACAAGTGTGGTTACTTAATGTTAAAGCCGTATACCGACTTTCGCCACGAATCCCGGTACAGGGGGTAATTCGGGCGTCTGCAGACAACCAACAGTAAATGGATGAGCAGACGTGAACTATGGTGAAAACTAAACGGGCGTGGAGAATTCCATGAGGTAAGTTCTCCTGCATTCGAAGCTTTTCGGCCTCGATTTCAAAAGTCTTCGGAAGTCTTTTATCAGTTACTGGAAACCAGCCATATCGTGGAGAATGTATTGTGTACCGGGATTCGTGCAACCACCTCGCTGTGGGTCTAATAACACCCCAGCCACCAGTCAGATTTTTGGACCGGATTCGGGGCCTTCGCGCACATCGCCGGCAGTGACATCATATGTAGTAAAATAGATGTTTAACGAAAATTTTGATTACTTTTCAAGTCTGCATAATACCTCCGTTGACCTAGCGTTAAAAAGAATTATCTGGAGATAATTTTTCCTGTTTATCTGGACAGAGCATATGAAAAGTAGTTCGCTCATGTGCAACACTAAAGGAGTTGTTTGGTCGGATTCAAACTGAACCGTGCGTTGGTTGGTTTCCCCTATACGCCATAGCAACGTAGTAAAGGTCAACTTCCGCTATTGGAGGCAGGAATGTTATTGGAGCCTGCGAAATGGAGCATGCGCTATGGGGAGGTTGGGATTCGTGGCGAATTCTTTAACATAGAAGTAACCACACTTGTTATTAGAGATGGAGATCTAGTAGAGGAGGGGTATGTAGATCGATTTAGGGCGTATATAAAGCATTTTTATGACATCTACTGTCATTGTGGTGTATGAAAAGGTGGGAAATAAATATATTCTTGCAAAACAATTTATATATATAATCACAACAACAACAACATCGACGAAGACACCCCCTGCTACTCAAGTCACTGTGTAACTCATGCACACACCTGCAAGCTGACAACCGGTCAGAAAAGATGCACAGTGATCCTCTTTATGCAATAGAAATGGTTGTACGTATGCAGGAGAAAATGTTTACGGGGCGCTAAACTAAGCCACTTTTTCACATTGGGCCATCTGACTAAGAGAACGACCGGTTCTTCCATTGCAATGTGCAACGCCAGTGTATCTGCGTCACGCGCAAAGCATGCATGTGCGCTTGCGCTGTTCACGCCATTTAAGTTCACCTCGACACGGTCAATGAAATTTACATCTATGTCGCCCTGAAAAGAACACGGGGTCAGTTGGGATTACATTCACAAAGAAATAAAATCGCTCAAACATGCGAAGAATGGATTATGCAACCGATCTTGACAAAATTGAGCTGACCGTGATAAATATGTGTTGTGTTCGTTGTTTTAGGAGAAATCTAACTTCAGTCAGACATTCTGTCAGAAATTTTTTAGACGTCGTTATGGCTTCAGGCTTAGAAGTAGCTCTGACTATGTTATACACTGAAACATAATTTTCGATATCTATACAATACAAGCGCTCTTTTCGAGACGCGACAGTGCTAAAATGTGACAATTTAGCTCTTACAATATACAAATTAAATGTGCGGGGTTGATCTATTGTACGTCAAATCGATTCATAAATGGAATACCGTTATAACGGCAAGAATTTGCATTTTATGATGTTACTTTATTTTGTCCGATATAGCCTAATTATTATAGCGCCAGATGCAATGTCTCGTCTTGAAGGGGAGATTAAAATGATGTACAATTTATTGAAAACAAACTTTTCACAATCAATGTGCTATTTTGAGATCACTGCTAAAAGGGGGCATTTGCTGAAAATGAACGCTTGGCGGCGCTGTTTGAAGTGTTCAATTCCGAGATCAGCGTTACATGAACCACACGTAAACCGTGTTGACTGAGTAAATTTGGTAATACCCAACTTCATCCCCATAGCGCCTCCTATCTTGATAGCTTCCAGCTTGAGTTATGCCTATTATGTTGTTCTTGTTCTCTTCTGTCACTTAACCCCATTTCGTGAACAGACTATCCTACCATTTAAAGCTGTAGTGTCTGTCTGTACGTCTGTCTGCCCGTACGTCTGTCTGTCCGTCCGTCCGTGTTTTTATAACTCGATAACCACACGACGTAGAGATATAATATATACGCCATTCGATAGGTATTGATCAGGAGAGTGGCATAGACCTATTTTGGACCGGGTCTTGGGGGTGAAGGGATAGCTACCTCCATATATTATTTTGCTACGTTATAAGTATATTCTCGAGTATATTCTCGGTATTGCAGATTTACCACATAAAAAGATATGCCATCCATCATAGGTTTAGACAGACAGCCACTACTCGTGAGATTCGAATTGAAACAGCAAGATTATAGCCTGCAAATATCTTTCAGCAAACCAGATTGCTACAAGATTTCACAAAAGTTTTCGAGTCTTTCAGATAACAATGGCTACATCCCATTGTCTTGCGCTGCTAAGCAGAAGCTGGAGAGTCTGGCTTCTGGCGAATCTTTAAAAGGTCGTTTTTCTCTATGCTTATATATGGAAAATATTCTGAACTGGTTATAACTGGCATATTTCCAATTTCAAATTGACAAAGTATTCATTAAGGTAATCATATCTAACGTACGTATTCTAAATACCGAGGTAATATATAGCATATTAGCACACTACGCCATTATCACTATAGTTAAAGATATTTCCCATATATAAGCTGTGGGAGAATTGAAAAAGAAATTTGGGAGAAATAAGACTCACCACGAAGGATATGTGATCATGTTTACATGAGAAAAACTTCTGACGGTAATAAATCTGATTTTTGGTTTAATCCAAACCTACAAAACCACATTTTTCTTTAAGAATATATACTGAAGTATCAGCCTGGAAAAAACTATGATTGTCAGGTGAATAAAAAATGAATTTATGATTGATCAAAATGTGCTTCCTGGCCTACGTTGAGGCTTTTATAGGGAGGATTTTCCCTCGTAACAAAAATATGACACCTCTAACCAAAATTATATTTTCGCTCAACATTTTAGGTACCAAAATAAGGCAGAGAATTCATTTTTATGCAATGTATCATCGTACATTTTCCCAGGCTGATATTTCAGTTTGTATTCTTCAAGAAAAATATATCTTTGCAAGTTTTGGATGAAGAAATGGTAATCAGCTGTATAATCATCACACATCCTTTGATCGTATCAACCTGCCCCGTGGGGCTTCGGGGGATTGACCTGGGATGTCATTGCGCACACCGCAGGTCACAGTAAGAATAAGCCTCAGCTCCTCAGAGAGCTTGTCGTAAGAGGCGACTAACTGAGGCACCCGTGGGGTTCCCGGGTGTGAAAAGGAATAGGACCCCTCCCGTGTGGTTCCCGGGTGTGACATGGAATAGGACCCAACTTCGTGTTATGACTGAAATATAGTTGAAAGCGACATTAAATTATATTCACTCACTCACTTGTACCAACCTAAGTTTTTCAGTGCGGTTTACTAATTTACCCAAAAGCATATTTCTGGTATCAGTGGCCTGAACTTGAAGCGGCCACAGTTTGCTCTACCAACACAGCCAAAGCGTAAGTCGGCAAACAGGGTCCAAAGTTAGCGCGTATGACAAATGACAATGGTCGGATCTGTGTGACGAAACTCGCATCATTTCCAAAATTCAACTGAAGACAAGACTGACTTTGTCACTGAATATATCCAGACTTGTGTGGTGACGATAGATCCGAATTAAGTAATGCCGCCGCCTGCATTCTTTCTTTCAAAGCACGTCGTGACATCGAAAACGCTGGGGACTTTGTTATACAATGAGGATACCTGACGTCGTTCAAATGCCGCCCAATGAACTCGTGCAACCTTCGAATGGATTTCGGTTTGTAATCTCCCCCGGATTTAGTTTTAACTGTGGTAAGAAACTCCGCTAAGTAAAGATCCAGTTGTTCTGGTGGTATTTCTTCTACTCGTCTGTTATGTTTGTAGCCATTGGTGTACATCCAACGTTCAAATATTCCAACCGTGCTTCGGATGTTGTTGATAACCGACTGCGGCCTTTCACTGGGGACAAAACTGTCCCATTCCGCTGGGAATTGGTAAAAACCTGTGAAAGAACAAATAAAATATTGCAAATTAGCATAGTATCTTTCTCGATGTCTTAGTGCAGACTAAAATATGTGGCGACCTGATATTCGTTAGCTTACCAATAAGAAAAATACCGATCGTTTACAAAGAAGGATTGCAGCTGATCCATCCCCGGAAGTGACCGTCATATCACGCTTTCACACTCGTTTGGCGGTACACCTATACCCTACAGACTATAGGGCTAACCTGGGTGAGGGGTGTACCACAAGACAAGCGTAGTTTACACACCGAGAGGATCTAGACG